>JBBPJS010000334.1:0-18264 GCA_038088835.1 Singerocomus rubriflavus
GTTGAGAATTCCTGACATAGACAAATTACGACGCAGAAACGGGAAGTATTCTGGGAACCCCTTCGGGAGCGCATATCATCCTGATCAATTGAAACACCCAATCATACATCGGACGTTCATACACAAAAAAATGATTATCGAGACCCTACTGAATCCACCCCCACCATCAAGGGTATACAAACACAAAAACATCGAAAGATTATATATACTTAGGGAGTGTAAACGAGTTGGTAGATCTGAGTTCAAAATGTGTCTAGAGTGTCTGTAGCATCCCCGAGTCCCATCGATAGCGATGAATGACACTCCTCGGCGTTGGTCATGGGGGGTGGTTTTTCCACGAGTGTGATATCGATAAGATGGTCTTGGTCTAGACAAATCCCATGACCTGTTCTTTTTTTTCCTATCGCATTCTTCCGGTAATCTCGCGGGTGACGAAGTGCCAAATGTAGTGCGACCAGCCTTCAAGGACGCCAGCGCCCGACATGATATGCAGGCAATCACCGGATGCGTGCTGGGATGTGAGTATGAGCGCGAGGTACATGGAATGACACTAGAGACGTGACGTACTGCATCTGGTCGGAGACGTCCCGGACGGTCGATAGGCAGATAGAAGATATCGGGGAATTCGGACGTCGCAAGAAGGTCCTGTTTCCAAGCACAATAATACCTCAGTAAGCCATCTCACGTCAACGTTGCAGAGTTATAAAAAAAGGGGGGGACGGGGGTTTGTGTTGAGAGTAGGCCCACTTACCCCAAAGATAGCGTTGAAGTCTGGGATCCATGGCCAGTTATACCATCGCCATGCGTACGGTGCAATTTCCGTCCATGGCTCGCGGTGGTTGTGACAATCTTCGTGGCCGGGCAGATACGCTCTGACGACGACCTGTTTCGGTTGCCTGCCACCGTTGTGCCGGTATTCGTCAATCGCATCTTGGACCTGTCCCGCCCATTTTCGCATGGCAAGCCTGAAGAAGGACTTGACGCCCTCGATCCCATACCCTGCTTCATCTCCGGCCTCCTCATTGTAGAACGCACTCATCAACGTCGTTGTCCAGTGCCCGGCCGTGCTCACGACCAAGGTCCCAAAGTTTCCCTCGGGTGGGGGTGCAAGGAAGATGGGCATGTATTCCGAAGGTGACATTGACCACGTTTGTTCTTGGCTGAAAAGGGACGTTTCGGTACCATTGGTGCCATGGGGGTCTTCATCCTCTGTTTCCGCTCTCAAAGTGTCTTGGTATAGCGCCTCAAGATCATCCTTGTTGAGCAGGAGATCGACGCGGCGAAAGACGACGAGTGGCGTATTTTCGATGGAGAAGTCGGCGGGAAATTTGAGTTTCGATATAAGAGGGGATGTGGGCGACAGGTACAGTTTCTGAGGCCATGCTCTGTCAAAATATGGGTTTTCGGTGTAGTTGGGAGTAGCGCGAACGTGTGGGTAAAGAAGGCATGACAGTGAAAAAAAATGATTCTCTGTTATGGAATCTAGCCCACGTCCAGGGTCCCGCGTCAAGCGATACCAGAAAGACATGAACGAAAAACTCACCTCCTAGCAATAGCCATCCACCTTGTTCGACCATGTCTTTGACCATGGCAGCGTCATTGAGTGGCCGTACAGTGCACGGAGAGGACGGTTGCCACCTATACGAAGAGACGTTCGGGAATCTATCCCACTGCTTTGGTTGGTCTGTGCCCAGGTGCCAATAGTATTCCCTGTCTGCTGCACATCCTTCTAACCCAGCGAGCGCGAGTGCCTGATCTGCACTCGTGAGCGCAGGCAAGTCGATATGTGGACTGTAGGTCCACTCCCCAAAGGACCACGCTTCTGGGGAGCATGTACCCCGCTGACGTCCCGCAAAAATGGAGGACCAGTCTAGTGACCGTAGCGACAACCCGGGGGTCGAGAACGTATAGAGGGTGATCGCGAAGGTAACCAGAGCACCGAGTGCGATCACCTTTGTGGACAGATGACGGGGTCTCAGGGCACAGAGCGACCCACTCAAGGCGGGCACCATAACAACACAAAGTGGGGCACTTGAGAAGGATGGGCTGGAATAAAAAGACAAGCGTGGGGCTTCAGGCCGGTTTGTCTTTCTCAACTTTGCGGTTCAGCAACCCAATTGGAATAAATTTGCCCCAGCTTGGCGCAGGCTTGGCGTGTCAGGGCAGTTGGTACCCACGGCTTCCAGGTTCCACGTAGTCCAAGGCCGTCACTCCAGTGCTGGCGGTCGCGTTTGTTCAAGGGTAAGCAGGTAATCAGGCCCACGGGCCACAGATGTAATACAGTACCTGTTGACTTGCATTTATTTCGTTGGGAGGAAAGAATGGAGTGCCTGTTCTCAAGTTCCTGACTTCCAGGGCTCAAAACCCAGAAATACGTCAAGCTTCTTACAACCCTTGTTCAAACTGATGATTGAACGTGCACAGACCATACTGTACTAAACATGCACTGTGAGGATAGCACTATTCTAAATCGGGAACAACAGGCGTCGTGTGAACTCCAACAACTCCAGATTCTTCTTCTCGGCGCGAAGAAGACATTTTTATGAGAAGGCCAAGACGCTGGTAGTGTTGTTGCGGCCCAACAGAAACCGGTAGGGACTAGGAAAAAAGGAGAAAAATAAATGATCTGATCCTGGCTCGAACAGGAGACCTTCTGTGTGTTAGACAGATGCGATAACCAACTACGCCATCAGACCGACAATGGAATGTTCGTCAGTGAGGATAGAGAACATCTCGGAAGCGCGTGGAATTACGGCCTCCTCTGTGTCACAGCTACTGCCATGAGGCATCTCGTCTTCGACGTGCGTTCGGTCTCGCCTCAGCCTCATCATGAGTCGAATGACCTCGACTCCGAGACCATCCGAGTCACAGGCTCCAACGTTGCCAGCAGATGTTATCTCAGCGATCACTGTCCTTCACCAGTTTGTCACCTCGGCGCAACAGCTCCCACCCCAGGTCATAGTAACCTGCAGAAACGACAGACGTGCGTTCGGTAGGGCCGCCCTTCAGGCTATGAGCTACCGTGTGTGTTAACACTCTGAATACTCTAAGAGCATTGTATTAACAGTATTCACGACGTAGAAAGCAGTAGATATATTCATTCATCGTTTCGCTACCAAGGACGATTGGTGGATATCCGAGTTCAAGTATAAACCCGAGGTCTCCATTTACGCTCGTTTTTACCGGCTACATGGGGAGGAAGACGACGGAATGGTCCTGCTCGATGAAAAGGGGTGGTCGGAATTAGTAGGAAACGCGGTGAAGCTGACGATAGTGTTTACGTCGCTCAAGTTCAGCGTCACTGCGTGAGTAACACATCAAAGAACATGACTTGTCTGACTGCAAAGACTGATGGGCTCGTTGTTTCACAGGCAATCATCCGCGATGTGATTGTATCTCGCTTTGCCCCGTAGAGGAAGGGCTGTACCATCATATCCGTGTGTGATGATGATAATGATACCGTCTGCTAACATATATTCTATGGACATCTCCCCATCGAATTGGGGAGACAAAAAGACCCTTTTGGATGATTCCTTTCTTGCTAGTCAAGCCAAAGTTGCTCTGTATCTCTAGCTGGTGGAGAAAGCGGGCCTGAAGACGGGTCTTAATATATTGTTAGTTCGAAACAGTCCCGACCATTATGGAACGCCCAGGCGAGGCTTGCTCAGCATGTCATGCGGCGTCGCGTGTAAATCAGGCAAGGGGCACTGCAGTGGCTCGTCGGAGTCTGAAAGTGGTGGTACAGCATTAGCATCGTCCTACTCATCTCCTCACTCCATTCGCCTGCCTTACTTTGTACTCAAATCATCCGTTCGCACCACTGGTTTTTCCAATTTCGACGAATCCAAACCAGTAATTTAGCATCACTACCAGATAGCATGCGTCTTTCCGTCTTACCCCTACTCCTAGCAGGGGCTACCGTCGGTAAGACACTAATCAGCCACCTCCACCTCATAGTCCATCGACTCAATTGTTCCCTGCACCCGCAGTTGGTCTCGTTGCAGCTGAGCCGATCTCCGTCGCCGAGAGCCCATCCAGTGCAAATGCCAACATCCGCCTTGGCCATGAACTGGCAAATGCCAACGTAAACGGAAATGACGACAATGTCGCTCGCATCGTTCGCCCCGCAGTCTTTATCAATGCCCCTCTCCAAGACAAGAATACCGGTTTCAGTCGCCACCTTTGCGGAGCCTCGCTGCGCGAGAAAGCTCTCCGCCTCTCTAACGCTTTCCGCCATGCGCTTGGCATGCCACTCATTGAGGCCAATGTTGAATTGCCCCGGCCTGGCCTAGTCCACATCCTCCCCATGGGTTATCCCTCTCACAACGTCATCCTTCATCCCCAGGAAGAGGAGGACGATGAAGGAAAGCCCAGAAAGCATCATGGCCATGGACGTCTTGGTCACCCTGATAATAATGAAGGGCATGAACATCACCACCACCATGTACATCATGGTCACCCTCGCCGGCACTGCAAGAGCTTTTTGAAGCGAATCCATAGAGCTATCAGGGCCCTTGGTCCTTGGGAAGGCCGCGCAGTCGCATTTGTTCTTGGTAAGGGATCGCCGATTCCGTTTTTTCCCGGATTGATTTACCGTTGATAAGGCTGTGGTATTGGCGTTCTTTTAAGGATGTTCTGGGTCCTGTCCGTCCTCGCTTATCGCACCGTGCGCGGTGAGCGGGAAGAGACGCTTGATCCTGAATACATCGTGTACGAGCAGGTTCCCGAGACCTTGTTCATCGCTCCTCCCCAATATGTTGACGAGAAGGAACATGAGGGGATTGAGGAGCACAAGTAGGATTCTCAGATTTTGTTGTAATGCATCTTGACCTTCCCTACATTGCATTGCAGCAGAAAGATGCGATTAGTTTCTACCCTCTCATTGCTAGCTACAAGTCTATTGTACATGTTTGCGCTTCTGTTTGGCTCTGGTTTGGTATCCATTTGATCCAACCATTTCTCGAATGGACTGCCTTGCTCATTTGAACACTGACATCAGTGTTGTATTTCGCTCTCCCCGTCTCTATATATTGGAGGAATTACTCCAGTTTGCCTTGAACTAATTACTGTCTTTGCTCACAGCAGACAAGCGCCAAGTGCCTGTGGTCCCTTGTCCATTCAAGCTTGGTACAGTTGCCTGTCATTCGTGTTTGAAAGTACTTGAGATCGAGCGAGGGGGTCACTGGGGGCGAGAGGGACACGTCGGTTTCAAGTCTGTGTCGTCAGGGGACACCTGCCTTCCGATGTCGTTTAGGAAGATTCTTAGATAAGCGTGGCACTTAGTACAGAGGGGCCAACGACCCATCATGCTTTCTACCCGAGAGCCACGTGACTAGACGGATGGATGGTCTCTCGTACTTGGATGTGCTGTCAATGCAAGGCAAACCTTGACGACGACGGGGAACTTGAAAAATTGACTGCTTTTCGTTGACAAAACTTCAAGTTAAATTTGTTTGGGCAATTCTTGCTGTGCGCTTAGCTCGGTGCCATACATTGCTCCTGTGCGTATCACTACTATGAGCGTCGCGGGGTGTTAATCGATTCAAGCATTTCTATGTAGGCGTCTACTGTTCCAAAAACTTTGGGTTCGTGGTGTCTCCATGAACTGATTTTCCTCGGAGAGTAAAACGCTCTCAGAAAGAGTACCGAGGTAAGTTTGAGTGCCTTTCAAAGTTGGTGGCTACCACTTCCGCGCTTTGTGCCGTGTACCTGGGACCAGGTGACCCGGTTGCTAGTTGCCGTTATGTCTGTCAAAAAAAATTTTGGTGAGTCACTCCAGAGTCTGCAAACTCCCATCAAGTGACCTTGGTTCTGAATCCTGCGTTGCTACACAGTGGAGGCGGTTGGAAGGGGTGCGCATCCATCCAGCAGTGAAATACGACATATCTAGTTTGCTGTGTGAATCATATCACCGCTAGAACTCGAATGCTTGTTGCGACGAAACTCAACACTGATGGTGGCACCTTCTTATCACACGAACAGCAAAAACGATCATGTTCCTGTGCAAGCATTGGTTCGATTGCCCAGGTGATCGCCACTGCACTGACGACAACCTCTGGTAAACCCGTCTGTATTTTTTTGGTTCTCCCAAGCACCTCATTGTATATCCGCTGGTGTGGGAGCAGTGCCATAGAAGACACTCTGTTTTGTCGCTTGCGATTGGTTTGTTTTATCCGTTCCCCCTCTATTTGCACTGGTTCAAGGGTCATGTAGAACAGATGCCAACGATTCTACCATGGCGGTTGTCATCACCCTGTGATTCTGTCGTCACCCATTATTAAGCGCAGGAATTGCGAGGTATAAAGGTTGTTTGCTTTCCACGAACTTATATACCTAGTATCCGATTGTGTCCCCGCAGCACCGTGCCATCGACACATGTTGGGGGTTCAAGTCGTTGATGTCTGTCTGGCAGGTTTGGCATTGTACCTCGTGCGACGACTTGTCTGGAGAAGGCGACTCTACTCCCCCCTGGACTGCCTGGATGGCCGTTCATTGGGAACCTACTCGACTTTCCAATACATGCACCATACAAAACGTTGGGAGCCGTGAGCAGAAAATATGGCGAGTGTATACTCATCGAATGAATATATGCATCGCTCATACCAGGCTAGGCCCCGTTATATCCCTCAAATTGCTGGACACGCGATATGTCGTTCTCAACTCCCTCAAGGCGACCAAAGACCTGCTCGAGAAGAAGAGTGCCATCACATCCAACAGGCCACACTTTACGATGGGGGGGGGACCTCGTCGGATGGGGTGATTCGACCATCTTTCTGCAGTATGGCGATACGTACCGAAAACACCGCAAGTTCTTCTATCAGCAGATTGGGAGCAAGAGTAGCCTAGAAGCTTTCTACCCTGCTGAAGAGGCTGAGGCGAGACGGTTCCTGCGTAATGTGTTGAAGAGCCCCGACGACCTGGTTGCACACAGTCGCAGGTGCGCTGCAGATAATCCACGTGAAGGATCGTGCTCATGCGGCATATATTTCGGGCAGAACGGCTGGTTCAGTGATCTTGAAGATTTCGTATGGTTATACCGTCAGGGAAGATGGCGATCCACTTTTTGACTTGGCTAACAGGGCAATGCATAACTTCTCGGTGATCACTACACCGGGACTGTTTGTAATCGACATGCTTCCAGTCTGTACGTGTTTTGGAGATCCCTTCAATTTATTTGAGGTGGTTGAAAAGGGATCCCGCTAGTGCGATACTTGCCTGAATGGTTTCCCGGAGGTAGTTTCCACAAAGATGCAAAGTAACGGCGAAAATTGGTGAGTGAGACAGCAGACACACCACACGGATTCGTATTGGAGCATCTAGTATGCCTATTATGCAAATATGTCGTACCTGTAGGCTGATGTCCGGTTATAAGGCGGAAGGCGATGCTGCACCTTCGTTTACGTCACGGCTTCTTCAGGAGGGCGTTACCTCTGAGGATGAAGAAGTTCTCAAGTGGGCTTCCTTCTCCATGTATATGGGTATGGTTTCAACGAACGGTTCTCGATTTATGTTGACCACAATTTCACAAATCGGTTAGGTGGATCTGACACAGTAAGTTGCAACATTATTTTGAAAATGATTCATTCCAAAAAGTCTGGGGACAGACACCGTCCACACTCCGCATTTTTCCTTGCTATGACGATATACCCTGAAGTCCTCAAAAAAGCGCAAACGGAAGTGGACACTGTCGTCGGGTGTGAGAGACTTCCGACTGTAGAGGACCGTGACGCGCTTCCGTACGTGAATGCGATCTGTACAGAACTTTTGAGGTGGAACGTGGTGATTCTAATGGGTACATGCCTTGATACATGTGAACTCGTATATGTGATTTGACTGGAGTGGGTGTGACGACAGCGATGCATGTCTCCACCCAGGACGATGTCTACAATGGATACTTGATTCCCAGGGGCATGTGTCTCCTCGGAAACATCTAGTCCATCCTATCAAATCCGGAAACATATCTGGATCCTGACGTGTTTGATCTAGGAGAGGTGCCTTGGCAAGGATTTGTAACTCGACCCACGCGAAGTGTGTTTCGGGTTTGGGAGGCGGTCGTGTCCCGGTGCGCACCTGGCCGACCTATCGATCTTCATATGCGTGGAAATGGCAGTGGCGACGTTAGACGTGTCAAAGTGTGTTGAGAATGGTGTTGAGTTGGTGCCGAAGTATGACGTCAAGGAGGACATCGTGCGGTGAGACGTGGCACGTTTGGGGTCGCAGGATCTATTCTGACTGATCTTGCAGTCATGTTAAACCGTTACAATGTCGAGTTGCACCAAGGTCTAAGGCTGCCGAGGAACTTTTGCAGGGTTGATGGAGATCCTGAGGATTGGCTTGTAGAATAGTATAGCGGGTTGCATCAAGAGTCGCGAGTCACTGATTGAGATCCAACAGTGAGAAAGTGCATTTTATTTATGCTGGGGCATTATCGCTCGTCTTTCTGATCTGACGTGTTGCGTCCACTGGTTCTGCGGGGCTCCTGTGCGCGATCGTGAACACTGCGCCATGGAACCGGCATGCAGGTGATGCTCACGACGCAAGAAGAGACGGGTTAAGCCTTTTGCCTAATTAGTAGGCATAGTCTGTCAGACATAGAGTATGATAGGATAACCCCGGTTTGCAGTGAAAACATCCGCAAGCAATGGCGGGATATCAGCAGCTGGAAAAGAGGATATTTGCAATCCCTTTCAAGCCACTTTGGATGACCTTGCTCAGCCACTCAGGAATGCTGAGCAACAGGATGCCAGGTATTGGGAAGAGGGCCGGGACGGAAAAGGAAGGTCCAGCGCAATTTGGGGGATAGTTGTGTCCAAGCCACCATATTGACTGTACCACGCTAAGGTATGAAGTGACATGCCACTGTTCGACGCTCGCACTGGGTCGTCATGGGAATTATCGCCCGCTCAGCTGCATGCTCTGCTCGAGGAGATACGGCAGTTATTAAAGCTATCCAACTCAGGTGGTGCGACGGTATGCGACCGCGTCGTGATTGTTTTGAACTTTGATCATCCATATATTGTAATACGTGGATGATTAATGCATGATCCAACTCATGGTTGGATTCGGAGACTGTGGAGATGTTCGTCTAGGTAGTAATACAGGGGAGAAATCGATTAGCTGAGACAGTCCTGAGGGTCCAAGGTGGATCAAGCGAGATATCTTCAGGGGCTGGCTAAAGGGGATACCAATATTTGGACTAGTCACATCGGGGACAATATTGGCAAATGAAAAAGTCGGTGCTCAGCATGACGATTATGGCAAATACTACACAATAAATTTCATACCACAGGAACTGATATCTACTTCTCCGCTCTTCAGGTACCCCAGACCCTGATACTGCATTAACACCGAGAAGCGGTACTAGTAGGGACCACTGATGGCCCAAGTTGAAATTACAAAATTACAAACCAGATGTCAGGAACAACTCTAAATTCTAGGGCGTAGCTCTCAAGGGTAGAAGAGAAGAAATGAATATACAAGCCTGGGGAGAGGCTCTACGGTAATGCGACAGGGTTTATATACAAGGTAGACAAAATCATGAATTGAATGATGTGAGATCATGATACATGATATGGGATAATCGTGAATTGAACGACGATGTCTTTATGTCTGATCTATCTGTTTGCTGTTTATATCCGAATCCGAGCCGAGGTCTGACACCAGAACTCGCATTGCCAAGCATTCAACCCATCACTTGCTCACTGCCCTCTAACATTTCAGGAAAACTTGGATCTCCCAAACACCGCCTGGAGCGCTAGCCCTCACCCCTTTTCATCACCCCAGATCTATTTATGTGTAAATGTGAATGCGAGCAAGACGACGCATCTGCGATATCGGCGACGGAGGAAATACGCACAGCAACTGAGGTACTATGAGTCACTCAGATTGGAGCGTCATGCTGTCAGCGTTAGACGCGTTAGGAAGCATTTGGACACTTGCTTTGCATGGTATAAAGCTGCGCCAGTTCCAATAAACTCGGCTTCCCGCCGCTGAGAAATCCCTGCAATACCTCATTATCGCGTTGCAATCATGGACATACGAGTCCTTGATATCTGTCTTACTGGCCTGATGTTATACCTTGCTGGACGACTTGTTTGGAGAAGGAAGACGCCATACCCTCCTGGGCCCCCTGGATGGCCGCTCATCGGGAACTTACTTGACTTTCCGACCCATGCTCCTTACAAAGCTTTCGCAGCGATGAGCGAAAAATATGGCGAGTGTGTACGCTTTATGTGAAGTACATGCATTTCTCATGCTATGCCAGGCTCTGTTGTATCCTTCTCAGTGATGGGTGCACGATATGTCGCTGTCAACTCCCGCGACGCAAGCAGAGTGCTACTAGAGAAGCAGAGTGTCATCACGTCTAACAGGCCACACTTTACATTAGGCTGTGACCTCATTGGGTGGGGTAATTCTACGATCCTTTTGCAGTATGGTGCCACGTATCGAATGCATCGCAAGTTCTTCCATCAACAGATTGGGAGTAAGAGTAGTCTAGAGGCGTTCTACCCTGCCGAAGAAGCTGAGGCAAAACGGTTCTTGCGCAATGTGTTGAAGAACCCGGACGATCTGGGCGCACAATGTTACAGGTACGGTATTTATACTTCACTGAACGATCGCGCTAATATGACGTGCATCGGGCAGAGCGGCTGGCTCCATTATTTTGAGGATATCACATGGTTATACTGTTGAGGCAGATGATGATCCGCTCATCGAGATGGCTAATAAAGCTGCAAATAACTTCTCGGAGGTCATCATGCCGGGACGGTTTCTAGTTGACGTAATTCCGATCTGTATGTCTTCTGAGTCACTCCGATACATTCCAGTTGCTCATGAAGTTTCGTAGTACAGTACTTGCCTGAATGGTTCCCTGGATGTGACTTTCAAAAATATGCAAAACAATCACGGGAGATGCTGAATGAGATTGTGGTCACCCCATACGAGTTTGTGTTGGAACGTATGGTATGTATGTCCTCTGAGTCTGTGGTACATGTACACCTATGCAAGATAGGCGAAGGGCGATGCTACGCCATCATTCATATCACGGCAACTTGAAGACGGTGTTACGCCCGAGGAAGAAGAGATTTTGAAATGGGCTTCTTTCATCATGTATCTAGGTAAGGTTTTGAGATATGGCTCTCGAGACGATGTAACTCACCTGCACCGTAATTCTGTGATTTATTAGGTGGATCTGAATTGGTAAGTTGAAGTATGGTTTGAAAGAGAATCAGACTGAAAAGCACGGTAACAGACGTCCACTATGTTAAATGCACTTTTCCTTGCAATGACCATATACCCAGAAATTTTCAAGAAGGCGCAGACTGAATTAGACTCTGTGATCGGCAACGACAGACTTCCCAACTTTGATGATCGTGACGCGCTTTCATACGTGAATGCAGTCTATTTGGAACTTCTTCGGTGGCATGTGGGAGGTCCATTTGGTACGTATCTCCGCATACGTGGACGTTTGATCTGACTGCAGCGTGTCGTGTTAGTAATGCATGTCTCGACGGAGGATATTATTTACGAGGGGTATTTAATCCCCAAAGGGACGTGCCTTCTTGCAAATATATGGTTCGTGGACTGCCCTGGGCGATTAATTTGAGTCTGAGGCAACTGAAATGCTTGTGTAGGTTTATGCTATCCGATCCAAAGGTATACCCGGATCCAGATGTATTCGATCCAGAGAGGTTCCTTGGCGACGATCAACAGCCTGATCCGCGCGAGGTGTGTTTCGGGTTTGGAAGGCGGTCGTGTCCCGGCATGCATTTAGCAGAATTGACGCTTTTTACGTTTGTGGTGACGACGCTGGCGACGTTGGATGTATCGAGATGTGTGGAAAATGGTGTTGAGGTGGTGCCGAGGTATGACGTGTCCGAAGGTGCAACACGGTGAGATATAACGTAATACCCCGGTTACGCGAGTCTAATCTCACTGGGTTTTGCAGTCATATCAAGCCATTCAAGTGTCGAATTGCGTCACGATCAAAGGAGGTGGAAGCTCTTCTTCAGGACAACAAATAGAGTCAGTGGCTTTGGTGAACATGATGAGAGTTTGATTGCAGATATATTATTTTCTTCCCCTTTTATTGCACAAGTGGGTGGTGTATAGTAGAGTCAACAGAGTGATGATCAGAATGATTGTGATGTGTTATGTCTGGTGTATGTAAGAACTGTAGAATGCTCTACCAAGTAATCACTGAGGTAGTGACTACATCATGAAGGCTTGAATACTTATACAGTGTTATGTGTCTAGCACACACATTTGTACACTTTTTGTAGTTACATGACTACTTGACTAGTCACATGATCTGTGATCACATGATGATGATGTCATGGCTCAACACATGTCCTAGGGTTTTGTCTAGATTTCCCTTTGTATCCTGTACTATGCTTATAGAGTTACACTTATGGGCATATTCATATATACATTGTAGTTTCTTTTCTATACACACATTGAGATACTAGTTCTCTCTTTATGGCTAGATCTCATCTACAATATATCTTCCATTTGTTAGCTACATATGATTTAGTTGAGATTTCTGAAATTGCCTCTGATTAAGATGGCATTTCTTAATGTTCACTATTTACATTGTTATCTTTGTTTTGCTTCTCATCTTCTCTTCTCTTCCATTCCTGATCACCATGTGTTCAGAGTCCTACCTTGAGGTATCCTCATATTCAGGGTCACTCTTCCATTCTTTTTCATAATATGATATTAATCTCCACTTTTCCTTTACTAATAGAATATACCCTTCTTTTAGTATACTATGTAATGGCACAGCTTGGTCTATGTGCAGTTCTCTACAATATATATAGGCCAGTGCTCAGAGCTAGCAACCCTAGCTTTGTCCACTTGTCTGTTATCTGGTCTTTGGCCTAGTGACTAACTTGTAACATGTAAGACTTCATTGATAACCACCTAACCAGTGTTAAGGACTTGAATACAGTTCTCAAGAGGTGTGCATTGTTGGGTATGTCTTGCCATTATGCAGACTGCTCTCATTGTCTTTGGATGATCCCAGGTGATGCAACATACAGTGAGTGAAAAAACTATTGCAATGTTATGACATTATGCAAATACTTGTGCTACTTTGTGTTAGACACTCATATTATGATCTTTATGACTTTCCTTGATGCACTGGTTGCACTTTATGATCACATGACTTCCCTGATCATATGACTACCTTGTCCCTTCTTCACATTATCATACTCATTATAGTGATCACATTCTAACCCCTCTTTCTTTCTCTCATGACATCCATGACCCCCAACCAATCATCTAGAGATCCTCCCACATCCTCATGGTTGATGCATGCTGAAGATGCATTTTCCATTCCTTTATTTCCACCCTTTCCTAATTGGTACAAAACCTCATCTAGATTATCAATCTAGATTATGACCTTGTAGAACTTTTGATGGAATCTCTGCCATAATTCTTTCCTTGATCATTCACATCTTGTAATGATCTTTCATTTAAATTACTTTTTGTAGGTATTCTTCCTTTCTGATCTTCTTAGAATCCTGCCTAACCTTCACCTTATGAACCTTACCCTTTAATCATAGTAGCCAGTAGCATTAATGTCATATACCCTAGACCACAGGTCACAGCTTGGTCTGTGCACCTTCTTGTAATGTATATAAGGGGTTGTGCAAAGGCTGGTATTGTTACAAATTGTATATGATACTTAGTACTATGACTGTATGCATGCATTGCATGAGTACTTCTTATGACTCATCCCTGATCACGTGACCTCCTTTGTTCCCTTCACATTGTCATGCCTTCACCCTTCACATTGATCACATTTATGGTTATCACCTCTTTACACTCTTCATAACATCATCGATCACATCTTCCATTCTGAGATCCCTCTTTCTTCATTTCTGTCATCCCTTCTAATTGGTATGATCATCAATCGAGATTGCATCTTGATCATGAACCCTGCAAGATCCTAGATGGATCTTTGCCATGATCTTTTTTTTAATCAGTCACACTTTGTGATTGATCTTCCATTCTACTTTACACCCTGCATTCATATCCACTCTTCATCTTCTCACTTCATATGAATGCCTAACCTTTGCCTTATGGACCTTACCCTTTACCTTATCATCCAATAGCACTAATAGCATATATCCTAGACTCTGGACATGGCTTGGTCTGTGCTCCATCCTGTAATGTATATAAGGAGTTATGAGTACAAGCTGTTCCTCCAGCCTAATCCACTTGTTTCCTCATGTCCTATCCTACCCTACAAGGTGGCCTAGTGACAATGGTCAAGTAAAGGATGTTATTCGCCTAGCCCTCTTCATTGAGCCCTAGGAGTGAGACATCTGGAGATAAAGCTAACCTTCCCCTCCTTCCCTCATCGTTCCATCATATTGTCCTAGCACCACTATACTACCAACTTATGGCTAGCTAGCCAACTCGTTCAAGCACTTATACAGAACCCAGTAACAGAGAAGAATGGAACACATTCATTGTATTAAGAACTATTGATCCATAAATGTATAAAGATCATGTAACTGGAATTCTCATTGTAACGTTCCTAGATGTTATACCTGCAATTCTTAAAAGCTCTCACTGCTGCAGGATCTTATCATATTAGTCCTATCATTCACAGATATTTAAGCCACAAGTAGTATCACACTCTCATTGGGATATGCTTGGGGTTATAGAATATATTCTCGCATTTATGGTGACACCACCTTCATTCTCAAGAATAGCAACCTGGTCAATAGCTATGTGATTACCCAAGGCTCAGAATCCTCACCCCAAGAGCCAAACACAATTATGTAATATATGTTAGGCTATCATATTAGGAGAAAGCCAGAATCCTAGTGCAATAGTCTAGTGGTTATTAAGGACTTGCAGAAGTAGTTCTGAGGATCATACCTAAAGATGTCATGACTCCATCCTCTCCTTTATTCCACATTCCTTATTTCTGCTGTTCAGCACTCTCTTATCTGGATGTTATCTCATAGGACTCATCATATTGTTCTCTGATTGTCTGCTGGGTTGGTTAGGTTTGTGGTTGGGTAGACAGAACTCTTCGGTTCCACAACAGGTATTCCCCTAGCCAAATCCACTTGTTTACCTCTTCTACTCTGCCTGCAAAGGTGGCCTAGTGATGTTAAGCTATAAACAAGTAAAGAGATAGCTATTTGCCTACTGGTTCTTCATTGGATCCTTAGAAGTGAGGCATTGCCTGGATGCAGTCCAACCTCCTACCCCTTCTCTTCTTTATTTATTACTGTGTGTTCACCAACTTAAAACTTAGTTAAGATGGAATCTGTTACACCACCTAGAGAACAACTATACTTTTTGAGATACAATCACAACTTGACACAGTAGTGCAGACACCATGCAGGGTCTTGCCACAAAGTCCACAAAGACACACAGAGATAAGAGATGGAATGGTAGAGGATAGTAGAAGTAATATCCTTAAGATCTCAACCTTACTAGAAGGTGAATGACCAAGTGGATTAAACTGAGGGGAATCAGTTGAATACATCCCATATTTATACTACAAGGAATTGTGCACAGACCAGCTGACATCATAGATAAGAAGATAGTAATAATAGAAAGAAGGAATGGAGATTAAATCCTCAATGCAAGCATGAGGCATCAGAATGGAAAAGAAGAAAAGAAGCAATGGAAATGAAAAGAAGGCTTCTTTTATAAAACAGGAATTAAAGAGGCTATGCCTATGAGGCCACCTGTAGGCATGACATCATTGGTCTAGGTCTGATCATGTGATCAGTCATGTGATGAAAAAGATAAGATAAAAGATTAGATCAAAAGATAAGATAAAGAAAAGAAAGAAAAGTGCAAAGGAAATGTATGATGTTATAATACTTCCCCCCTCTCAAAACTCATATTCCAGACAAGTTGAAGAGTCAGTGACCACAGTGAAATTTTCATAATGATTAAAGAGAGATGCAAAGTCCACATGTTGCAGACAAATACAATGGAGAGCTGAAAGATTCAACCTGTGAAATTCAGCAATGGCCTTAGGAGCATTTTGCAAATAATTAGCCAGTTCCCATGTATCATCCAAATTGTCCCAACCCCTCCAATGTACCAGATATTAAAGAGTCCCATTATGCATGTAAGAAGCACAAATATGGTCCACTTCATATTTCTCATCACCTTCTTGTGTGACAACAATTATATTAGGTCATAAAACAGGTTGACCAGATTGTTGTGGAACTGAAGAGTTTCATCTACCCAACCACAAACCTAACCAACCCAGTGGATGACCAGGGAATGATATGATGAATTCTAGAGATATGATGTCCAGATAGAAGGATGCTAGAACAGCAGGAAAGGGGATATGGAGTAAGGAGAGGACTGAGTTGGACTATCTTCATAAGGAATGCCAGGACTACTCTTGCAAGTCCTTGATAATCAACATACTCTTGCAACGTGGTTCTGTCTTCCTTCTAATACAATAATCTAACATGTATCACATAATTGTGTTCGGCTTTTGGGGCGAGGGTTTTAAGCCTTGGATAATTGCATGGCTAATTTCAGGTTGCCATTCTTGAGAATGAAGGCAGTGTCACTGTAGATATGGGAGTCTGTATGAATACCTCCACGTATGTTTCAATAAGAGACGTGATGCTACTCATGGCTTAAATATCTGTGAACAATAGGACAAATATGATAAGATCTACATGGCAACAATAGCCTTTTGAGGTCACAGATATAACATCAGTAGTCAGGACAATGAAGGACTATGTCACGTGATCTTTAATAGTTTCTGGTATAGGTTCTTGATACAATGAATGTCTTCCATTCTTCTAGGTACTGGGTTCTATACTAGCACTTGAATGAGCTTGCTGACTGGCCATAACGTTGGCAGTTTGATACTATTAGGATTAATATGATGGAGCAATGAGAGAGGAGGGGAGGAGTGGCTTTATCTCCAGACGTCTCACTCTTAGGGCTCAATGAAGAGGGCTAGGCGAATAACATTCTTTATTTAACCATTGTCACTAGGTGTTACGAATTGTGTATGATACTAGTACTATGACTGCATGCATGCATTGCATGAGTACTTCTCATGACCTTTCCCTGATCATGTGACCTCCCTCATTCCCTTCACATTGTCACACCTTCACCTTTTACATTGATCATATCTTATATCTTTCTTTACATCTCTTATAACATCACTGATCAATCTTCCATTCCTAATCACCTCACCTTCATTATCTCCATTGTTTCCTCTGATCGGTATGATCACTTCATGACCCTGCAAAATCCTAGATGGATCTCTGCCACGATCTCTTTCTGATCAGTCATATTTTGTAATTGATCATTCCACATCACTTTACTTCCTGCTTTCATATTTGCTCTTCCATTTCTCCACCATATGAAAGCCTAATGTTTACCTCATGAACTCTTCCCTTCATTATTGTATAGCCTATAGCATTAATCCCATATACCCTAGACCCTAGTGTACAGCTTGGTCTATGCACTTTTCTGTAATGTATAAGTAGTGAGGTTATAAGTTGGCTGTTCCCCCAGCCTAATCCACTTGTTTCCTTGCGTCTGTTGCGGAACCGAAGAGTTCCGTCTACCCAACCACAAACCTAACCAACCCGGCAGACGACCAGGGAACGGTACGATGAATCCTAGAGAGTCATTCGGAAGTAAAGAGTGCTGAACAGCAGGGATGAGGGATTCGGGAATAAGGAGAGGACTGAGGCGGGACTATCTTTATAGATGATCTCCAGGACTACTCTTGCAAGTCCTTGGTAACCAACGATCTATTGCATCGTGGTTCTGTCTTCCTCCTAACACTATAACCTAACGTGTATAGCGTAATCGTGTTCGGCTCTTGGGGCGAGGGTTCCGAGCCTTGGGTAATCGCATGACTGTTGACCAGGTTGTCATCCTTAAGAACGAGGGCGGTGTCACCGTAGATACGTGGGTATGTGCTATAACCCCAACGTATGTTCCAACGAGAGACGCGATGCTACTCGTGGCTTAAATATCGGTACAGTCCTGATTCGTAATATGATAAGGATCAGCAGCAACGGTGGCTTCTATGATCCGCAGGTATAACATCAGGAACGTTACGATGATGGTTCCGTCACGTGGTCTTTGATACGTTTCTAGATTCTTGGTACAACGAATGGGTTCCGTACTTGCATAGGTTCTGTGGCTTGAACTAGCCGAGGTACGAGTTGGCTCTCTGGCCTGACGTTGGCGGTTCGGTACTGAGAGGACGATACGATGGAACGATGAGGGAGGAGGGGA
>JBBPJS010000335.1:0-18250 GCA_038088835.1 Singerocomus rubriflavus
ATCCCCGCCCCCCTCCCGACCCCCCCCTCGTCCCCCTGGGGGGTCTCCACCCGGATTAAAGTGGGGTGGGGGGGGGGGGTTGACTCTCCTTCCCTATGGGTTCTTCTCCTGTTGGACTTGGTGGTCCGGTTGATCGATGATAGGTTATGTCGGAATGATGCTCAGGCACTCGCTCTGTGGCTGGCACTGTGGCTTGCTGGCTCTGAGTCTTGTATTTCTGTACTCCTGGCTCTTAGGCTTTCGCTCTGTGGCTGGCGCTGTGGCTTGCTGATGCTGGTTGGTCACAGGTGGTTAATGTCGATGGAGATGGGGATCGAGGGGTAAGGAGTTGAGTCGTTTGTAGTACAGTCGCCTGATTGCCAATGTGGCAATGAGTGGTTGCACCTTGGTGCGTTCTGAAGATGTCACCAGTGGTTTTGTACTGTCGTAGTCATTTGCCCCCAGTAGAACTCAGTGGTTGCAGTGCTGGGTAGGTGGTTGGTCTGGTTGGATTGCCTGCTCAGGATCTTGGGGTCCATCAGTACATCCAGTTCGGTGGATTAGTACTTGCTCAGGCTCTGGCTCAGTGGCTGGCACTGTAAGCTTTCATTCTTCCCCTACTTTGGATCATGTATACATAGTTCTGGTTGACCAGCCAGTAGCTATGGGTCTCATCTCTTCTGCCGTGCTAGGCAGGGCTCATAACCTGTTGGAGATTGAGATGCCAACGACACTAGAGGAAAAGAGTAAATACTCCAGTCGAGAGTACAAGACTGGACAGTATAACTACCTAGAGGAAAAAAGTAAATACTAGGTAGAGTAAGTAGTGAATATATAGACAATGTAATGTGTAGCTTACCTCCAGCCAAGAGTACGAGACTGGAGGGAAGGAGCGTTCAGTGACGCGACAAGCAGTCGACACTCATCCAAATAAGGAAATGTAGGTAATGTACTATAGCTGAACTAATGAGGAGCCTAATCGATGGGCTGATCTCCAACACATCTATCATTGGAAAATTAGAGATGAAGTCAATAGAAAGATCTTGCCAAGGTTTATCTGCTGTTGGCAAAGGTAAAGGTTTTTGTTCTGATATATGTTGTTGTCCTTTGGCCATGGTGCATACTCAACAAGATGATATATATTCTTTAAGATCCTTGGTGACACCAGGCCATGTAAAGGTTCTTGATAATAAATGGAGAGTCCAGGCTTGCCCTGTGTGTCTGGCCAATGAAGAATCATGGTATAAAGAAAGACAAGATATTCTCAATTGTTCCAGTACATATATTTTTTGAGTTTCATCCATAAATACTTCTTTATCAGGATTGAAAGTGAAAGCAGGTGGAATATGATCCTGCATACTTGATGTAACCTGCTTGACTTCTGCCAAAAAAGAAGATGAAAGAGTGATGTGATTATGGAAGACCTTGGGAGGCAAAACAATAATATTGGTGTTTATTTTTTCAGCAGCCTCACCATAATCAGAACATCTAGACAAAGCATCAGCTCTGCCATTCTGAGCTTCTGGTTTATAGGTTATAGTAAAATTGTATTCTAAAAAAAGGGCATGCCATCTTGCTTGTCACACTGACAGATCTTGTGGTTTCTTCCAGAACTCTAGGTTCTTGTGATCTGTCCAAATATTGAAATGAGACAATCCTAAGAGATAGTATCTCCATTCTTGCAGAGCTTGGATGATGGCTAGCAATTTCTTATCATATATAGGGTAATTGTGTTCTTCTTTAGAAAATAAGTGGAAATAAAATGCACACAGTCTTCAGAGACCATCTTCACATAGTTGAGAAAGGATAGCCCCAGTGGCGAGATCTGATGCATTAGCCTCAATATACATGGGGCAAGAGGTGTCTGGAAAGACCAATAGAGGTGCAGAAGTAAAACATTATTGAGTGTATCAAACACTATCTGTTGAACTTCTTTCCATTTAAACTCTTGATCTTTCTTGAGAGAAGTGAGAGGTTTTGAGATTTCTGCAAAACTATCAATGAATCTGCAATAGTAATTGCAAAGTCCCAAGAAGGATTGAACATCTTTGAGCCTTCAAGGCGTTGGCCAATCTAAAATAGCTTGGACTTTGTTTTGTTGCATATCTACTCCCTTTTTAGATACTACCATGCCTAAAAAGTCCACTTTTGGCTGTGAAAAATGACATTTAGAGGGTTTTGCATATAGATCATTATTTCTAAGCCTTTGTAAGACTTCGTGGACAATGGCTTCATATTGTTCTTTGGTTTTGTTCTTGGTGAATATATTAACATCATCCAAGTATATGAGTATGCAAACCCACATGTTGCCATATATGTTGTTCATCATTTGTTGAAACATTGCCAGCAAGTTAGTCATGTCAAAGTACATGACTAAGGGTTCATAAGATCCTTTAGGGGTGACAAAAGCTCCCTTCCATTCATCACCTTCCTTAATATGAACATTGTTGTAACCCCATTGTAAATCAAGGGTAGTGAACATGTCCACACCTTTTAATCAATTGATTAAGGTGGAAATGAGGGATAACGGATATGCATTTTTGATGGTTTCTTCATTGAGATATCTGTAATCCATGACCATCCTTTTCTTTCTGTCCTTTTTGGGTATGAAGAAAATGGGAGCAGTTTGAGGTGATTTGAAAGGTTGAATATAACCCTTTTTCAGTTCTTTCTGCAGGAATGTTCTGACTTCTTCCTGTTCACTTTCTGATAAGGGTATGACTTTTCCTTTCTTTGAGATGAAGTTGGGCTTTAGTTCAATGCTATAATCCCAGGGTTTTCTTTCTGGCATTTGATTTGATTCAGATTCGGAAAAGACATCAAGAAAGTTGTGGTATGCTTCAGATACCACTTTCTTTAATTCAAGTTCCTCTTTCTTGATAATGGTATGGAGGGAGGTAGTCATCAGTTTATACTATTGATAATGAGGAGTGCATTGTGGAAAGGTGATTGTTTTATTAACCCAGTTAATGTCTGGATTATATCTTGCTAACCAATTATATCTGATGATCAGTTGGTGGGTGCTCAATGTAGATACTAGTGCATCTAGCATTTCTGTATGCCCTTGCAAGGTTATGGCTATAGTGACATAGTGTTGTAGCATTCCTTTTAGGTTAACAGAGCCATCTGCATTGATAGCTTTTAAAGGTCAAGCCAAAGGTTTTTTATTGAGTTGATATTGCTCTACCACTCAAGAGTTAATGAAAGTATTACAGGCATCAGAATCAAGAAGAGCTTTGAGGGCTACTAGCCAATCTTGACCTTGATATATAAAGTTGATATTGCATGGAATGTTAAACTCTCCATGATGAGCAAGGGTTTGACTATTTTCTGTAGGGGGTTTATAAGTTAAAGGTCCAATATGTACTGACTTTATAAAGGAATTAAGTACACTATATTTCTTTTCTTGTGCCACACTCTTTGAAGATGCCTTTATGGAAATTCCAAAAGCACATTGATTGCATTGTCCAATTCAGAACTATCAAAGTCTGAAGATACATTAGTAGTGATAAAATCTGGCAAACAAATTGTTCTTTGACCAAAGTTACCCCTATTCACTTTGGTCTGTGTTAGTTTAAAGAAACATTCTTGGCCTGCTTGGCCTTTATTTCAGCCCCTATCTTATCTCACCAATATGCTTCCACCTCCTTGGTTGTATACTGGACTTAAGAGGCTATGATTTGTGGAGAGGAAATGGCTTGAGCTGCAACTGCAGCAGAATCTTGCATATCATATAGTTGTGTAGCATGTGATATGAATGATGAAACTATACTGGTATCAATCCTTTTGAAACATTGATGTGATGGTATGATGATAGAAGGATAAGAGGAGGGTAACTCTTAGAACTCACTTCCTATGAGAGAACGAGTATCCAAATGAATTAGGCTGAGGGACAACAGCCAAAGACAGTCCCTTTATATATGTATAGAATTTATGCATGGACCAAATGATGTCATAGATAAGGTGTGAAAAGGAAGCACACCTCATGGCCATCAAATGAAAGAGAAGTAATGGAAATGAAAGAGAAGAGATGGAAATGAAAAGAAGACTCCCATAAAGTGGAAATGAAAGATAAGGAGCTTTTAGAAGAGCCTAGATTTCAATATGAGGTTTTCTGCAGGCATGACATCATTATGACATCATAGGTCTAGATGATAAGTCATGTGACCTAGTCATGTAATGTTGAAAGATAAGATAAGATAAGAAGAAAGAAAGAAATTGTACAAGTCCAATACAAAGTTTGTAATACTTTCCCCCTCTCAAGACTTGGATTCCAGACAAGTCAAGTTTTCATAAGGGGAAAATAAAGAGGTGAAGTCAATACCAGTGAGCCAAAGAGGTTAAGGAGCACTAGGCCATCTTGCATGAAAAGTCTTAATAGTGTCTTAAGTGTTGTCCAAATGGGCCACCAGTTTTCATGTTTGGTCTGATGCATCCCAACCCTTCCAATGAACCAAGTAGTGAAGAAATCCATCAAGAAGCTTAGAATCAATGATGTGATCCACTTCAAATTCTTCATCACTGTCCTCAGTAACATGAATAGTGTCTGGACACAGGACTGGTTGAGAAGAGAGTGGTTTGATATAGGGTTTAATCTATCCCACATTGACAACAGGATGAATCTTTGTTATGAATTGTGTACAATACTTAGTACTATGACTGCATGCAAGCACTGCATGAGTACTTCTTACAACCTTCCCTGATCATGTGACCTCCATCATTCCCTTCACACCTTTACACCTTCATCCTGTCATATCCTCACATCATCATTTCCTCTTCCTTCATATCATCATGACATCACTAATCATTCTTTCATTCCCAATCACCTCACCTTCTTCATCTCCATCATTCCCTCCGATCAGTATAATCACCTCATGACTCTGCAAGATCCTAGATGGATCTCTGCCATGATCCCTTCTTTAATCAGTCACACTTTGTGATCAATCTTCCATTCTACATTATTCCCTGCATTTATATTCACTCTTCATATTCCCACTCCATATGAATGCCTAACCTTTGCCTCAAGGACATTACCCTTTACCCTATCATCCAATAGCACTAATACCATATACCCTAGACCCAAGACACAGCTTGATCTGTGCTCACTCCTATAACATATAAGTAGTGAGGTTATAAGTAGAGCTGTTCTCCCAGCCTAATCCACTTGTTTTCTTATGTCCTACCCTGCCTACCAAGATGGCCTAGTGACAACGGTCAAGTAAAGAATGTTATTCGCCTAGCCCTCTTCATTGAGCTCTATAAGTGAGACATTTGGAGATAAAGCTAACCCTTTACTCTTCTCTCCATTATACCTGTTACAAATTGTATACGATATTTAACGATATACAGTACCATGACTGCTTGCTTGCATGCATGAGTACCTTCTTCATGACTTATCCCTGATCACATGACCATACTGTCCCTTCACATCATCATGCCTTAACCCTTCATGATGATCACATTCACAGTAATCACCTCTTTACACTCTTCACAACATCACTGATCACATCTTCTATTCTGATCTCAATTTCTCTTTCTTCATTTCCATCATTCCCTCCAATCGATATGATCACTCATTGAGATTGCATCTCGATCATGACCCTGCAAGATCCTAAATGGATCTCTGCCATGATCTCCCTTTCAATCAGTCACATCTTGTGATCAATCATTCCCTATACCCTATTCCCTGCATCTTCATATCCACTCCTTCCATTCTTCTATATGAGATGCCTAATGTTTACCTCATGGACTCTTCCCTTCATATTGTATAGCCTATAGCATTAATCCCATATACCCTAGACTCTAGTGTACAGCTTGGTCTATGCACTCTCCTGTAACATATAAGTAGTGAGGTTATGAGTAGAGCTGTTCCCCCAGCCTAATCCACTTGTTACCTTGTGTCCTACCCTGCCTACCAAGATGGCCTAGTGACTAAGTACAAGTAAAGGATGTTATTCACCTAGCCCTCTTCATTAAGCCCTAGGAGTGAGACGTCTGGAGATAAAGCCACTTCTTCCCTCCCCTCTTTATCATTCCATCATTCATCGATCCTGACAGTACCGAACTGCCAATGTTATGGCCAGTTAGCAAGCTTGTTCAAGCACTAGTACAGAATCCAGTACCTAGAAGAATGGAAAATATTCTTTGTATCAAGAACCGAACTATCAAAGATCACGTGACATAGCCCTTCATCGTTCAGGCTACTGATGTTATACCTGCGATCCTAAGAGGCCCTCATTGCCATGTGGATCTTATCATATTAGTTATAGGACCTACAGATATTTATGCCATGAGTGACACAGCACTCCTTGTTGGGACATGCTTGAGGTTATAGAATACACCCTTGCATTTATGGTGACAATGCATTGTTATTAAGGATGGCAATCTGATCAATAGCCACACAATTACCCAAGAGCTAGAACCCTCGCCCCAAGGCTTATACATGATTATGCTAGTATCATAGGGTATTAGTATTAGGAGGAAGACAGAACCTCGTTGCAAGAGTATGGTGGTTATCAAGAACTTGCAAGAGTAGTCCTGGAGTTCATACCTAGAAGATAGTCCCAACTCAGTCCTCTCCTTATCTCTGTTCCCTCTTCCTACTGTCCAGCATTCTCTCTACCAGATGATATCTCATATGGACTCATTATATTGTTCCCTGATTATCTGCCAGGTTGTTAGGTTTGTGGTTGGGTAGATGAAACTCTTCAGTTCTGCAACAATACCATCATTCCTTAATTCTGACAATACTGAACTGCCAACATTATGGCCAGTCAGCAAGCTTGTTCAAGTGCTAGTACAGAACTCAGTATCTAGAAGAACAAAAGACATTCATTGTATCAAGAACTGAATCCCGAAACTCTCAAAGATCATGTGATGTACTCCTCTATTATATCAAGTACTGATGTTATACCTGTGACCTCGAGAGGCTATCATTGCCATGCAGGTCTTATAGTATTAGAACAGGGACATTACAAATATTTAAGCCACAAGTGACACAATGCTTCTCATTGGGACATATGTGGAGGTTACAGAACATACTCCCATATCTATGGTGGCACCACCCTCACTTTCAAGGATGACAACCTGGAGAACAGTCATGTAATTACCCAAGCACCAGAACCCTTGCCCCAAGGTGTGACCATGATTATGCTAGTACCATAGAGTATTAGTATTAGGAGGAAGACAGAACCTGGTTGCAAGAGTATCATGGTTAACAAGGACTTGCAAGAGTAGTTCTGAAGCTCATATAGGAAGACATCCCAACTCCATCCTCTCCTTATCCCATTCCCCACTCCCTGCTGTTCTAGCATCCTTCTATCCAGACATTATTTCAAGGATTCATCATACCATTCCCTGATTGTCTGCTGGGTTGGTTAGGTTTGTGGTTGGGTAGACAGAACTCTCCGGTTCTGCAACAATCTTCATATGAGAGGGTAATTCCAAATGCACTGCATTTGGCATTACCTCAAGAATTTGATAAGGACCCAGCCATCATTGTGATAGTTTTGGAGATGAGAAAGGGAGTTTCAGATGATCCATTGACAACCAGACCTTGTCACCCACTGAAGGATGATAAGTAACTGGGGTATGAGCTTGTTCTGCCATGACATTTCATGCTTTGTTCAAAGCCTGTTAAACTTTCTCATGTGCTACAGCACATTCTCCTACAAAACTGGGTAAACCATCCACAAAACCTAAATGAGGGACATAATTGTGAGTGATGGAAAATGGTGTTTTTCCCATTGCAGAAGAAACAGAGTTGTTATGGTGATATTCAGCCATGAAAATCCATTCTGGCCATTCAGTCTGTTTTTTTGCAATGAATTTTTGCAAATAGGCAACCAGTTCTTGATTGAGTTGCTCTGTTTGCCCATCAGTTTGTGGATGATATGCCATTGAGATTTTTTGTGAAATATTTAAGAGTTTGCATAAGAAGAGGTAAAGTCAGAAATAAATTGTGTTCCACAGTCGGAAACAATGGAGGAGGGTAAACCATGGATACACCAAATGAAGTTGCAGAATAGCACTGCTAATTCCTTTGAAGAGATCGACTTTGCATAAGGAATAAAGACTACTTCTTTAGAAAAGCAATCTACTACAATGCATACTGCATCTTTTCCATTGATTAAAGGAAAACCTAAAACAAAGTTGACAGACAAGTCTTGCCAAGGTTGGGTAGCAATTGGCAGCAGCATCAGTGCGACACCTGATACTTGTTGCTTGCCTTTTGCAATTGTGCATGCTTAATAGGATGATAAATAAGTCTTAACATCATTAGTAATGCCAGGCCAAGTAAAGGTTTGTGATAAAAAATGAATTGTTCTGGCCTGTCTGGCATGGCCAGCTAAAAAAGAATTATGGTATAAAGATAGACATTTGTTTCATAAAGAAACAGGAATGTAAATCTTGTTGGTTTGATCTATAAAGAGGCCTTCTTTAAAAACAAACATGGGAGGGAGGTCATCAGTCATGAAAGCCATAGCTTGTTTCACTTCTTTCATGAAAGGCAAGGAAAGTTGAACATTTAAATTAAAGACTTTAGGAGGTAGCACTATGATGTTAGTGTTGATCTTTTTAGCTGCTTCTCCATAATCAGGATGCCGAGATAAAGCATCAGCTCTACCATTTTGAGATTCTGGTTTATATGTAATTGTGAAGTTATACTTGAAAAGGATGGCATGCCATCTAGCTTGTCGAGCAGAGAGATCTTGAGGTTTTTTCCAGAATTTCAGATTCTTGTGATCTGTCCAGATCTCGAAATGGGGAAGACCTAACAAATAGTGATGCCATTCTTGCAATGCTCAAATAATTGCTAATAGTTCTTTATCATAAATAGGATAGTTTCATTTCTCTTTTGAAAATGAATGAGAATAAAATGCACAAGGTCTCCAGAGATTATCTTTGCATTGTTGGGATAGAACCACTCCTATGGCTAAATCTGAAGCATCTGCTTCAATCCTCATAGGTCTTGTGGTATCTGGAAACACAAGAAGTGGGGCTGATGTAAAATGTGCTTTGAACATATCAAATGCCCGTTGTTGGTCCTCTTTCCACTAGAAGAGTTGATTTTTTTTGTAAGAGATATAAGTGGCTTGGATATCTCTGCAAAATTGTCAATGAAATGCCTATATTAATTACACAGATCCAAGAATTACTGGACATCTTTGAGATGCTGAGGAATTGGCCAGTCAAGTATTGCCTGTACTTTATTTTGTTGCATTTTGATGCCTTCTTTAGAAACTACCATGCCTAAAAAGTCCACTTTTGATTGCAAGAAATGACATTTAGAAGGTTTTGCATAAAGGTCATTGTCTCATAATTGTTGAAGAACTTCACAAACTATTTCTTCATATTGTTCTTTTGTCTTGTTCTTTGTGAATATGTTCACATTGTTGAGATAGATGAGAACATAAACCCACATGTCATGGTATATCAATGAGGAGTGCAATGAGGAAACTTGATGGTTTTATTAACCCAGTCGATGTCTGGATTATGTTGTGATAACCAATCATAACCAATTATGAGTTGGTGAGTGTCTAAAGTAGATATTAGCACATCCAGCATTTCAGTGTGCCCTTGTAAGATGATAGCTATAGTGGTATAATGATGCAGAGTTTCTTGCATGTTTACTGAACCATCTGCATTGATAGCTTCAAGAGGTCTTGCTAATGATTTTCTTTCTAGTTGATATTGATCAACTACTTGTGAGTCAATGAACATGTTGCAAGCTTCTGAATCTAATAAAGCCTTTAGCGCCACTAAATGATCTTGTCCTTGATAAACAAAGTTGATGTTGCATGGTATGTTAAACTCTCCATGATGAGCAAGGGTTTTACTGTTTTCTGTAGGGGGTTTATAATTTAAAGAAGCAATGCAAACTGACCTTACAAAGGAATTAAGCACACTATGTTTCTTTTCCAGTGCCATGCTTATTGGAGATGCCTTTACAGAAATGCCAAAAGCACATTTGATTGCACTGTCCAGTTTAGAACTATCAAAGTCTAAAACTATATTAGTAGTAACAGCTCATGGTAAAGTAATTGTCCTTCGACCAAAGTTACCCCTTTCAACCTTGGTCTGCTTTAATTTAAAGACACATTGGCCACTTGTTTTGCCTTTTCTTCACTGGCAATCCTATCATGCCAGTAGGCTTCTACTTCTTCTGTCATGTATTGTGCATGAGCAGCCATAATCTACGGGAACAATACAGCTTGTGCTGCCACTGCAGTGGAGTCCCTCATATCATATAGCTGTGCTGCATGCCAGCCATTGGCATCAGGTTGTTGTGAGAACTCAGTTCCCACCATGTAGTTTTGAACATATTCTTGAGGAGGTATGTATTCACTTCATTGATATACATTTCTTGTTGATGCACTGGGAAATGTTGAGGAAGTTTACAGTCTCTGGCAATATGCCCTAGACCATTGCAGTTGTAACACTGCACATTTGGGTTTGTTGGATTTTTAGATGGAAATCTTTGAGGGTCCCTATTGGTAATGGATCTGGTTTGTTGTGCACCAATATCCATGGGTGCTCCTCTACCAGGTTGGATTCCTACTGCAGTAAACTTGGGATTGGCAGCTGGGGGATGAGCTGCTGAATTGTATAATCAAGGTGTGAAGGATGGGCAGGTGCCAGGAGTGAACTGCAGACACTGGATGATTTGTGGGGGTCTAAACATGTTGAAACTTCCATGTTCTTCTTTTTCCTTCTCAAATGCCAGACCTACTTTCTTCACCAGTTCCTTAAAGTCATCATAATCTGCATCTGAGTTTTGCAGGTTTACTTGGTGATAGATGGGTTGATTGACCAATCATTTAAAAAGGGTCAACACATGATCATCTGAGATTTCTGCTTCTTTGGCCAGTAACTCAAAATGACTAAGCCATTCAAATGTATTGCAACCTCCTTGGGTTAAGCATTCCAACTTGGAAAGTTGCTCATGGGCTAGAGCATTGATTTGAAAGTATTTGTTGAACTCCTTTTTGAGTCCTTTTATAGTGGGCCATGCTAGATCACTGTATTCAATTCCTAGCACTGGATTGCCATCTTTATCTAGTCTTGGCTTCTTTTCCAATGTCTTATATTCTTCTAACTTCAGCCAAGCAAAGAGTTGGGCTTTGTTTCCTTTCAATTGAAATAAAATTGCTATGACACAAAGCTTGTCACTGTTCCATGTCTGCATGCTTTGCCACAAGTCAATCTTTGTCATCCATAGTTTAAAAGTGTCCCATTTTCCATCCCAGTTTCCTGGGTCAGCTATTTTCTTGGTTACATCCTTTGATGTACTGTTGCTGTTCATAGTGGCTGTAATAGCTGTGAGTTGAGAAAGGATGTCAATGAGCTGTTGTTCTGCAGACATCTTGGGTGAAGGTATGTCTTGATAGACTGATTGTTCTAGTTCTACAGCAGGTGGAGTGGGAGAGTTGGAATGGTCTTGGTCATATCTCTTGAAGTCACAAAACTAAGAAAAAGAAGACATTTTAATTGCTTAGCAAGATTGCCTAGATCTATCTTTCAAGATCTATTTGATCTAAGGTATATTACGATTGTGAAGCTGATATGATTTATGAAAAGGATAATGTTTTTTCGCCTTTAGAGTTTCTATCCTTTGTCTGAGCCTGTCCTTCTTCTCTTTCAAGGCCTTGACTGCAGACAATTGAATCTCGAGGTCAATTACCATATTGGTAAGACGGGCTTGTTCTTATTTGATGAAAAAGGTAAAAGCTGCTTGCCTAAACCTAGTATCTTGTGCCCACCTTAACCACTCATGATGGTTAGCTGGCTCTTCAAGACATAATCTCTTGATTTGCTTCTTGTCAGCAGGATGCAAATCTTCTTTGTTTCTGAGGTAATCTTTGATCTCGAATGTGGCATGATGTGTGCTTGAGTACTGTAATGGTGGGGTAGGAGGGTGCAGTGCAAAGTTATATTTTAATAAGTTGGGATAACAATCCAACAACTCCCAGCCTATCTGCTGAGCAGGATGGTCATTAGGGTCAGTTCTAAATGCTGGGTCCCTATAAAACCAGGGAGAGGGTGGATGAGGGGTCAGAGTACACTGACATAAATCTGGGTCTTGGAAAAACAAAGGAGAAGTGTGACAGTTTTCCACTAAGTCGATAGAGACCAGGCAAGGTAAACAAGCCTAATCCAAGTGATATGAATGATGAAACTATACTGGTATCAACCCTTGAGTGGTCTTGAAATGTTGATGTGATGGTATGATGATAGAAGGATAAGAGGAGGGTAACCCTTAGGACTCACTTCCTATAAGAGGATGAGTATTCAAATGGATTAGGCTGAGGGACAACAGCCAAAAACAGTCCCTTTATATATGTACAGAATTTGTGCATGGACCAAATGATGTCATAGATAAGGTGTGAAAAGGAAGCACACCTCATGGCCATCAAATGAAAGAGAAGTAATGGAAATGAAAGAGAAGAGATGGAAATGAAAAAAAGACTCCCACAAAGTGGAAATGAAAGATAAGAAGCTTCTAGAAGAGCCTGGACCTCAACATGAGGTTTCCTGCAGGCATGACATCATTATGACATCATAGGTCTAGATGATAAGTCATGTGACCTAGTCATGTGATGCTGAAAGATAAGATAAGATAAGAAGAAAGAAAGAAATCATACAAGTCCAATGCAAAGTTCATAACAGTATGCCACCTATTTGTGTCTGTTTGAGCTGAAAACTCAGTTTCAACCATGTAGTTCTGAACATAGTCCTATGGGGGTATATATTCACCCCATTGGTTATATGTTCCTTGTTGTTGGACTGGAAATTGTTGTGGAAGTTTACAATCTCTGACAATATATTTAAAACCATTACAGTTATAGCACTGTATATTTGGGTTTGTTGGATTTTTTGAGGGGAATCTTTGAGGGTCTCTATTTGTAATGGGTCTCATTTGTTGAGCTCCAATGTCTATAGGGGCTCCTCTTCCCAGTTGGGTATCAACAACTGTAAACTTGGGATTAGCTGCAGGGGGACATGCAGCAGGATTGTATAGTCAGGATGGGAATGGAGGTCTAACTCCTGGATTGAAGATGGGTCTTTGTAAAACTTGAGGTGGGCAATACAAAGAGAAATTATCATGCTCTTCTTTCTCCTTTTCAAAAGCCAGGCCAACCTTTTTTACCAATTCTTTGAACTCATCATAATCAGCATCTGAGTTCTGCAAGTTGACCTAATGGTAAATTGATCAGTCCACTAGTCTTTTTAAGAGGGTTAAGGCATGGTCATCCAAAATTTCTGCTTCCTTAGCTAGAAGTTCAAAGTGACTAAGCCATTCAAAGATATTATGGCCTCCTTGTGTTAGCCATTCCAATTTAGACAGCTGTTCATAAGCTAGAGCATCAATCTGAAAGTATTTGTTGAATTCCTTCTTGAGGCCTTTCATCATAGGCCATGCCAGATTGCCATATTCAATGCCTAGCACTGAGTTGCCATCTTTATCCAATCTAGGCTTTTTCTCTAGTGTCTCATATTCTTTGAGTTTGAGAGAAGCAAACAGTTGTGCTTTTGTACCTTCTAGTCTGGATAGAATTGCCACAACTTGGAGCTTATCACTATTTCAAGTCTGCATACTTTGCCAAAGATCAATCTTCATCATTCATAACTTGAAGGTTTTCCTTTTCCCATCCCAGTTGCCTGGGTCAGCTATCTTCTTAGTGACATCCTTAGAGATGCTATTGCTATTCATGGTGGCAGTGATTGCTGTAAGCTGTGACAAGATGTTGATAAGTTGTTGTTCAGCAGACATAGTGGGAGGTGGTATTGGATCTTGATAAATGGATTGTTCTAGTTCACCTGCAGGAGGAGTAGGGGAATCAGATTGATCTTGGTTGTAACCCTCAAAGTCATGAAATTGGGAGAATGACATGATGGATTACTAGTATCAGATCTCCTAAGCCTATCTTTCAAGGCTTACTTGATCCTAGGAATGTTACAGTTTCTAAGCTGGTAAGATTTATGAGATGGATACTTTTTTTTGGCCTTCAACATCTCAATGCAGTGCCTAATCTTTTCCTTCTTCTCTTTCAATGCCTTTACTGCAGAGAGCTGTATCTCAAGGTTAATTAAAGTATCAGAAAGATGTGCTTGTTCTCATTCAACAAAAAAAGTGAATGCTGCCTAATGGAACCTGGTTCCTTGTGCCCACCTAATCCACTTGTGGTGAGCTGCCAGTTCTTCTAGTCTAAGGTGCTGAATCTGCGCTTTGTTGGCCAGGTTTATATCTTCTTCATTTCTAAGATAATCTTCAATCTCGAAAGTGGCACAATGTGTGCATGGGTACTGTAATTCAGGGGTAGGGGCATGTGGTTGAAAGTGCTAATCTAAGAGGTTTGGATATTGGTTCAATAATTCCCAACTGGTCTGTTGGATGGGATAGTCATTAGGATTAGTTTCAAAGGCTGGATCCCTATAGGTCCAAAAGGGTGATGGTGGGCAAGGAGTTGGTGAATGTTGATGGAGGTCAGGGTCTTGAAAGAACAACAGGAAAGTATGATGATTTTCCACTAGATCATTTCAGACCAGGCAAGATGAGTAGTCTAATCCAAGTGATATGAAATGGAACTATACTAATGCCTAAATCCTTGAGTGGTCTTGGGATGATGGTTTGATGGTACAATGAATAGAGAAGTGAAGTGGAGGGTAACCCTTATGATCTCACTTCCTTCTAGAGGATAAGTAATCAAGTGGATTAGGCTAAGGGATGACAGCCAAAGACAGTTCCTTTATATATGTTACAGAATGCACACAAACCAGATGATGTCATAGATAAGGTGTGAAAAGGAAGCGCACCACATGTCCATCAAATGGAAGAGAAAATGACAAAAATGAAAAAAAGAGAAGAGAAGCAGAGTGGAAATGAAAAGAAGTCTCTTATGAGATGAAAATGAAAAGATAAGAGCCTAGACCTCAACATAAGGTTTCCTGTAGGCATAACATCATTGATAACATCATAGGTCTAGACCAATCATGTGATCAGTCATGTGATGCTAGAAAATAAGATAAGATAAAGGAAAAGAGAGAATCATACAAGTCAAAAGTGAAGTTCATAACAAGGTTATACAAGAATAAAAAATGCTTAGCTCCAGTTGTAAAATATAGAGTGCTTAATTCCTTGGTCAAGTGAAGTCACTAATGATTGAAGATTCTGGTTGCAAGAGCAAAACATACCACCTTGTGATTCTTCCTTTTAACAACATCTACTTTTTCCCAATACCTGATACTCCCTTGTCACAGTCCCATTATGACATCATCATTCTGACTCTCCCTGGCTATTCACTGTATAAATGGTTGAGGCCCTTTCTTTACAGCTCCATCCTGACATGATGTAAAACTGATCACAAGCAAGGATGAAGAAGATGTGAAACAAAAAGTCCTAGAGCCTTTGGATTCAAAAACAATGAAGCCATTTGCACAGCTAGACAAGATGAAAACTTCTGACAAGTGAAAACACCTATGGGAAGCCCTACTTTGTGTTATGAGTGGAATAAAGAAACATAGCTCTGAAAGAATCTTGAAAGAAGAAGTGGAAATTGTGTTGCCCTATTAGAATGGATAATCAACTGCAAAGATGAAGTCATTTGAACAATAATTCTTTCTTTCCTTCTTTGTTATCTGTTGTGGAACCTAAAGAATTATGCTACTCTGCCAAACAACCCAACCAACCTGGTGGATGACCAGATGAACATTATGGGGCTTAAACCAAGAATGTCAGATAAAAGGGAAGGAGCTAGAATAGCTAAAGGGAATTTGGATAAAGAAAAAGGCAGTGCATTGTGGGGACTTTCTAATCAGGAACTCCAGAACTACTCTTGCAAGTCCTTTCTAATATCATACTCTTGCAATGATATTCCATCTTCCTTCTAATATGATAACCTAATGTATATTGCATAATCATGTTTGGCTCTTAGGGTGAGGGTTCTGAGCCTTGAGTAATCATGTAGCTGTTGACCAGGTTGCTATCCTTGAGAATGAGGGTGATGTCACTGTAGATTGTGGGTATGTTCAATAACCCCAATGATGTTCCAATGAGAGTACAATACTACTTATGGCTTAAGTTACTGGTTCTGTTGAATCATTAATATGATAAGGACCAATCAGCAATGTAGCCTGTTATGATCCACAGGTATATCATTGAGGATGATATGATGTTGTCCTGGTCACATGGGTTTGATATGATAGTGATTCAATACTTTCAATGAATGAGTTTTGTACTTCCTGATACTGGGTTCTGTTTGGAACATGGTATGAGTTGGCTCACTGGCCTGACATTGGATGGTTTGGTGGTGCAAGGATGATATAATGGAATGATAGAGGGGAGGAGGGAGGTATTATAACATTGTACATTTCCTTTGCACTTTTCTTTCTTTTTCTTATCTTATCTTATCTCTTCATCTTATCTTATCTTCATCACATGACTGATTACATGATCAGGCCTAGATCAATGATGTCATGCTTGCAAGCTGCCTCATGGGCATAGCCTCTTTAATCTCCATTTTATAAAAGAAGCCTTCTTTTCATTTCCATTGCTTTATTCCTTCTCTTCCATTCTGATGCCTCATGCTTGCATGAAGGATTTAATCTCTGCTTCTTCTTTCTAATTTTGCTATCATCTTATCTATGACATCAGCTGGTCTGTGCACAATCCTTTGTAGTATAAATATAGGGTGTATTTGACTGATCCCCCTCAGTCTAATCCACTTGGTTATTTGCCTTCTAGAGGTTAAGGCCTAAGAATACTACTCATCTTTACATCACTATTCCTACTCTTCTATCTGTGTCTTTGTGGCCTTTGTGGCAAGACCCTGCATGGTATCTGCAGCACAAGCTCAAGTTATGACTGTGTATTAAGAAGTATAGTTGTTTCCTAGGTTGCATATCAGAAGGTTAGCTTTATCTCCAGAGGTGCCTCACTCCTAGGGATCCAATGAAGGACTGGTAGGTGAATAGCTGTCCCTTACTTGAGTTATCATCACTAGGCCACCACTAAGGGCAGGAGAGGAGAGGAAACAAGTGGATTAGGCTAGGGTATAATAGCCAACTCATAACCCCTTATATATGGTACAGGAATGAGCACACATCAAGCTGTGTTGTGGGTCTAGGATATATAATATTAATGCTACTGGCTACTTAAGATAGAAGGAAAGAGTCCATGAGGAAAATATTAGACACTTCATCTAATGGAATGGAAGAGTGGAGATGAAGATGCAGGGAGTAGGGTAGAGGGAATGATTAATCACAAGATGTGATGATCAGAAGAAGAGATCATGGCAGATATCCATCTAGAATCTTGCAGGGTTCATATCAAGATGCAATCTCAATTGATGATTGTACTGATCAGAGGGTAAGGTGGAGATGAAGAAGGGAAGGTGATTGAGAATGAAAGATGATTGGTGAGGTCATGCCAATGTGAAGGAAGAGAGGGGGATGATGTGAAGATGTAACAAGGTGAAGGCATGAAGGTGTGAAGGGATGGATGAGGTCATTTGATCAGGAAAGTATGATGTCATGGCACTCATGCATGCAAGCAAGCAGTCATAGTGCAGAGTTCATATAATATTTCATAACATTATTGCTCAATCTGCACAGAGTTTAAATGTGGAACTTGTTATGACATTGCATCCCAACCTTGTACTCTGTGTTAGCAAGGTTGCACGACTACTCTCTGTGTACTTTGTGTTAGCACATGGGCATGACTATTCATGATCACATAACCTTCGGGTCACATGACTTTCCTTTCCCTGATCACATGACTACTCTGTCCCTTCACACATTCATGCCTTCACCCATCATGTGTATCACATCTTCACTCTCTTCACCTTCTCATGACCCTTACAATCTCACATTGATCATCTAAATTTTCTCCCACATCCTCAAGGCTACCATGCCTTTCTCATCTCCGCCCTTACCTTCCGATCAGTACGATCTCTTATCGAGATTCCCATCTTGATCACGACCCTACAGGATCTTGATGATCTCTGCCACGATCACTACTCCAGATCTTTCACATCTTGTGATCGATCTTCCATTTACATTACTCCCTGCAATTTCATCTCCACTTCTTCCATTCTGATAGATGAGTTGCCTAACCTTTTCCTCATGAACTCTTACCTTCTATTATATAGCCAATAGCATTAATACCATATACCCTAGATAGTAAGTCACAGCTTGGTCTGTGCACTCTCCTGTACCATATATAAGGGGTTGTGCAAGGGCTGTTATCCCCCAGCCAAATCCACTTGTTCAC
>JBBPJS010000336.1:0-18246 GCA_038088835.1 Singerocomus rubriflavus
ACTCTTTGTGCTTTGTGTGGCAAGACCCTGCACGGTGTCTGCATAGCAAGTTCTAGTTGTCGTTGCTCAAGATCTACCACAAGTATAGCTGTTCACTAGGTGGTGTAACAATAGGCAGGGTTATAGTGTTTCTCTGGTCACTTAACATTGACTACAATTATGCTGCACTTGTAGAATGCAGTATTAGGAGGAAGTGTGCACGGTGCAATAGTCTGTTGCAGTACTGGTGATGCAATAGTTCACCAAGGAGTATGAAGATCATCCTCCCCTTTACTCAATTCCCTCTCTGCTGTTCAAGCATTCTTTTCTCTGGATGTTCTCAAGGATTCAGTCATTGATGCCAGATCACCCAACAGGTTATGGTGATAGAAGATAGGCAGGATTGTGTATAGTGTTTCTCTGGTTGCTCAACATGTGGTACAATAATCAATGAGTAAGCATAAGTTATGTGATGCATGGAAGAGAAGAGCAGAAGGTGAAACACCACATAACTGGGTGATAAGGCATGCTGGAAAAGGGTTACTGGGCAGTGTATGGAATAGAAGAGCAGAAGTCAAAGCACTGGTGGTGAATGGGCTAAGGGTTAAGTCCAGCACATGACTAGGGAACTAGACAGATGAAAAGCATAAGGATTCCTAGTAGATGCAGTAGTGTCTACTAGCTTAGTGTCTAGAGGTGAGAAGAAAGAAGAAAACATAACATCTATAGGTATAATATTGTCTTGACAATTGCAATAACCATCTTGAGTCACATAATTTTATCTTATCTTCAAAGTATGCTTGCAATGAATGTCTTCCATGATATTTTAACTGGAATCCATCTTAATCAAGTTATGAGTTGGCTTCCATACAGTATCACACAGCGAGTAAATAAAGAAAGAGGGCAGAGTGGGGGATTGGCTTTATCTCCAGGGTAGTGCCTCAACCTCAGGCACTCAATTAAGAGTGGGTGAGTGAATAGCTAGACCCCTTTACTTGCATATGTCTTAACATTACTAGGCCACCATATTACTGGCAGAATAGATGAGGTGATAAACAAGTGGATTAGGCTGGGGGACTCAGCCTCTTGCACAACCCCTTTATATACAGTACAGGAAGGTGCACAGACCAAGCTGTGACCTGGGTCTAGGGTATAGCAATATTAAGGCTATTGGTAGATAAGGTACTAAGAGTAATGTTTATAAGGAAAAGGTTAGGCATTCATCTGGGAAGATCAGAAGCAGAGATGAATGCAGGGAAGTACTTTACAATGGAAGATCATTACAAGATATGAATGATCAAGGAGTGGATCATGGCAGAGATCCCATCAAGGGTTCTGCAGGATCATAATCTAGATCAGATAATCTAGATGAGATGTTCATACTGATCAGGTTAGATGGAAATAAAGGGAATGGAAGATGCATTGCAGGCATGCACTATTCATGAGGTATAGGCAGATCTAGAGATGATCAGTGTGATGTCATAATAATTGTGAAAGATGTGAAGAGTGTAAAGATGTGATAATGTGACAGGGTGAAGGTGTGATGTTGTGAAGGGTCAGAGTAGTCATGTAATCAGGGAAAGTCATGTGACCCAAAGGTCTTGTGATCATGCAAGGTTGTAAATCATAACATGAGTGCCTAACCACACAAAGGCAATAAGTGTTGCAGAACTGAAGAGTTCTGTCTACCCAACCACAACCTAACTAACCCAGCAGACGACCAGGGATCGAATGATGAATCCATATGAGATAATATCTGAAAGTAGAGAGTGCTGGACAGCAGGGAAAGGGGGAATGGATAAAGGAGAGGACTGAGTTGGACTATCTTCATAAGGAATGCCAGGACTACTCTTGCAAGTCCTTGATAACCAACAGACTATTGCACTATGGTTCTGTCTTCCTCCTAACACTACAACCTAGTGTATGTAGCATAATCATGTTCAGCTCTTGGGGTGAGGGTTCCGAGTCTTGGGTAATTGTGTGGCTATTACCAGGTTGCCATCCTTGAGAATGAAGGCAGTGTCACCATAGATACGGAAGTCTGTTCTGGTACATTGACCTCCACGTATGTTCCAGCTAGGACGCTGTGTCACTAGTGGCTTAAGTTATCAGTAAGGTTCTCTATAATAAGATAAGATCCACATGGCAATAGTAGCCTCTTGGGATTGCAGGTATAACATCAGTACTCGATATGATGAAGAGTATGTCATGTGATCTTTAATAGTTTCTGATATGGTTCTTGATACAACGAATATGTTCTGTTCTTCTTAGTACTGGGTTCTGTATAAGCGGTTGAACAAGTTGGCTCGTAGGCCTAACGTCGGCAGTTCGGTGGTATGAGGATTTGATGGAATAATAAGAGAAGAGAAGGGGAGTTGGCTTTATCTCCAGACGTGCCTCACTCCTAGGGATCCAATGAAGGACTGGTAGGCGAATAGCTGTCCTTTACTTAGTCTTAACTTCACTAGGCCACCACGAAGGGCAGGGTAGGAGAGGTAACAAGTGGATTAGGCTGGGGGAACAGCCTGTACTCATAACCCCTTATATACATTACAGGAATGTGCACAGACCAAGCTGTGACTAGGATCTAGGGTATAATGGTATTAATGCTATAGAACGATAAGGTAAAGGGTAATGTCCATATATGAAACATTAGGCAGCTTCATGTATCAGAATGGAAGAAGTGGACATGAAGTGCAGGGTTTAATATAGTGTGGAATGTTCAATCACAAAGTGTGACTGATCAGAAAGGGAATCGTGGCAGAGATCCATCTAGGATCTTGCAGGGTCATGATCGAGATGCAATCTCGATAAGTGATCATACCGATCGAAAGGTAAGGCGGAGATGAAGAAAAGGGATCAAGATCAGAATGGAAGATTGATTGGTGATGTTGTGACATTGTGAAGGGAGAGAATGTGATGATGTGATAATGTGACAGGGTGAAGGGGTGAAGATGTGAAGGGATGGAAGTGGTCATGTGATCAGGGATGAGTCATGAATAGTACTCATGCATGCAAGCAAGCAGTCATTGTACTGTCGTATCATTAAGTATTGTACACAATTTGTAACAATAAGTGTTGTATTGGGTTCATAACAAGTATAGCCAGCAATAAATTTCCCTAAAGTTAAAAAAAAGGTCAGAAGAAGAATATATTATAACACTGTTAGCCTTGCACTCAAAAATATTAACCTCTAATATATTGCACACATATATATAGTACATGAGCATGTATTTTCTAAGGAAATACATTCAATATGTCAAGAATGCAGATATATTTTTCTTTTTTCACTTTATAGTTGGTTACTTCCTTTAAAACATTAAATAAACAGCAAAGACAGTTTGATATGATGTATATAGTACAATATATTCTTATACAGTATATATAGCCAGGAGAAATAGCCAGAAGGAGGGGAAAACACTGTATTGGTTCTGATAGGCCAAATACAGTAATCAAAGATGCTGACTCATCCAAGCACAAACGTGCAAGTCATCTGAAACAAAAACAATGCACATACAAAGAGTAGAGGAGAAATTCCCTATTGATTGAATTATGAGTACAATATTTAGAACTGTCATCTATGAAAATAAAGAAGAGAGAAAGTCACTCATTTCCTCACTTGTGCTCTGCATCTAAGCTTGCTGTTGCATTGCTTAAGCCATCTCTCTCATGGTTATAATCTCACTAGAGGTTATTGTTGAGTGACCAGAGAAACACTATACACAACCCTGCCTATCTTTCATCACCATAACCCGTTGGGTGATCTGGCATCAACAACTGAATCCTTAAGAACATTCAGAAGGAAAAATGCTGGACAGCGAGAAGGGAATTGAATAAAAGGAAAAGATGATCTTCTACTCCTTGACAAACTATTGCATTGTCAGTACTACAATGGACTATTGCACCATGCATGCTTCCTTCTAATACTACATCTTATGAGTGCAGCATAATCATAGTTGACCCTTGAGGTGAGGAGTCCAGGTCTTGGGTAATTGTGTGGCTATCTTCAGGTTGCCAACCTTGAAAGCTGGTCAGGGGTGCCACTCCACCTCAGGGCGTTATACACAGCATCCCAACAAGGTCTTCTTTAAGGCCACAGCCAAGAAGGAACAACTAATAAATAACATCTATTAATATGATAAGGGAAGCCAGCAGCATACACCTATGCAATCCGCAGGTATAACATCCATAGATTCTTGTGATAAGACCTTGCATCACATGGGTTTACTACATCGGGTTAGTGCCCTCACAGAGATGGGCAATACTTCAATGAATGTGGGCTTTGAGTTGTCTTGACCATGACATCGTCTTGACCAGATCTCAAGCTTGCATGATCACATAGAAAGAGAAAGGAGAAGAGAAGGATAGTGGACCACATCCAGGCAATGCCTCACTCCTAGGCAGTCCAAAGACCAGATGGGCGAATAGCTACCTCTTTACTTGTTATAGCTTAAACATCACTAGGCCACCAGTTAAGGCAGAGTAGGAGAGGTGAACAAGTGGATTTGGCTGGGGGACAACAGCCCTTGCATAACTCCTTATATACGGTACAGGAAGGTGCACAGACCAAGCTGTGATCTGTGGTCTAGGGTATATGGTATTACTGCTATTGGATGATAAGATATAAGGTAAGAGTCCATGATGTAAAAGTTAGGTATTCATCTAGGAAGAAATGGAAGAGCTAAGATGAATACAGTGCATACCATAGAATGGAAGATCGATTACAAGATGTGAAAGATCAGGATAGAGATCATGGCAGAAATCATCAAGATCCTGCAGGGTCATGATCTAGATAACAATCTAGATAAGTGATTGTACTGATTGAATGGAAAGGGCAGAAATGAGAAAGGCATGGTAGCCTTGAGGATGTGGGAGAGAGTCTAGATGATTGGTGTGAGTTCGTGACAATTGTGAAGAAGTGAAGATGTGATGCATGTGATGAGTGAAGACATAAAGTGTGAAGGAATGAAGTAGTCATGTGATCAGGGAAAGGGAAGTCATGTGACCCAAAGGTCACATGATCATGAGAAGTCATGTCCATGTGCTAACACAGAGTACACAGGGAGTAGTTGTGCAACCTTGCTAACACAAAGTACAAGGTTGGGATGTAATGTCATAACAGTTATGAGCTCCATTTGCACATCAATCTAACTGCCACCACTTATTGCTTGCATGATGTCCACTTAATTGCCAACTCACATAGGTGAATACACTCTGCCATTGCAGCCCCTTACTTTGCTGAATATTTCCACACTCCTAAATAGTAGCCTCAGGCAGATTTCATCCACTATAGTGGCACCACCTCAGTCACAATCCATATCAACCCAACATGTAAACACCAAGCAGACCTACTCTACACTAAAGATTGAAAAATTAGCAGAAGACAATTGGATTGCATGGAAGATGTGGATGTCAACCATTCTAAGAAGAAAAGAGGCATGGGAGATAGTTATGAAGGTTACTAAGCAACCTCAAAATGATCTGATTGCTAAAGTCAATTGGAAAGAGAAAAATTTGGTCACTCAGGAACTAATTATGACCTTGATCAAAAATAATCAAGTACTCTACATCCTTGACTGTATCACATCTTATCAGATGTGGGATAATCTGCACAAAGTTCACAAGCCACATGGCTCCCAATCTATCATCTTCACTAAGTGAGCCCTTTTTAGTGGCTGTACCAAAAAGGGATCAGATATAGGTGAGTATCTCAACCAAATAAAGGTTTTATGTGATGGTCTAGCCTTTTTGGGACATGCCATCAGTGAAATAGAGTTCAAAGCCTTACTTGTTGCCAAGCTTCCCAGAAGCTAAGAAGGCTTCACTGTGTCATATTTGAGCTACCAAAAATGTATATATGATAACAAAAATGCTCAGGCTATGACTGTACATGAACTATGTTCCCTCCTTCTTGAGGAAAAGCAGAGAAGGAAGGAGAATGATGAACAAGCAGAGTTTGCTTACATCTCAAAGGGCCAGCATTCAGCCAAATCAGACAAGAAATCTTGCCAAATCTGCAGATCCAATAACCATGTCACTGCTGACTGCTGTTTCCATGGCAAAGAAAGGTGTGCCCATTGCAGGAAATTTAATCACACAGATGACATTTGCTGGAAAAACCCTGTCAATAAGGGCAAGGAAAGGGCCACACAGCATCTGAAAGAGTGAAAAAGGCCTGACTGAAAAGGGAAGAAGCAGGCTAACATAGCAGAGAAGACATCAAAGGAAAGTGACACAGAGCTAGGCAAAGCATTTGCTGCTAGATTAGATTTAAATGCTCCACCTGATATACAGATGGCCAATGCAAATGAAGAGCCCCAAAAGCTCCACTTTTTCACTTATTCTTGAATTGCTGACTTAGGTGCAACTACTCACATATGTGCATAACAAGATGCATTCAGAGATTACACTGATATATCTAAGAAACACATCCAAGGTCTGTGGAATCAGACTATCACTGCACACAGGCATGGTATAGTAATTCTAATTGGTCAAATTGGTAATCACACTATACAAATCTGTCTAAACAACACATTGTATATACTCAAAGCCTATGAGAATTTGCTCTCACTTGGGTGAATTGACCATGTTGGTGGGCAAATGACTTGCACCAACAATTCTATTGAAATATAGGATAAATCAGATACTACAATGGCCACTGGTACTTTGAGAAATAATCTATACTATCTACATGTAAGTACTTTGATTAATGCAGCCAATGTCACCATCAAATTCAAGACTGCTTACACATGAAATGAGTGGCACTTCCATCTCAGCCATATTGGAATAAGCAGGATTAAAATATTACATAAGAAAAATTTTATACATGGCCTGTTAATAGCTAACAACCCATTTAACAAATGTAACACATGTATTCAGGCAAAACAAACATGTGCACCATTACCAAAAAGGGTCAAGCTGCAGCACCATGTGCCCAGTGCACTCACATATATGGATGTATGGGGACTGGCCCAAACTTCTTCTTTACATGGGTACAGGTACTATATATCTTTTATTAATAATACAAGCAAACATGTAGTCATTTCATGCATGAAAATGAAGGATGAAATGCCAGACAAGGTGAAACAGTACTTGGTGCTTGTTGAATGCCAAAATTAAATGGTACCCAAGGTGATATGCACCAATAATGTACACAAATATGTTAATCATGATTTAATCACATGGTGTCACAACAAGAGTATTGAATTGCAAACTACTGTACCTCATACTTTGGAACAAAATGGCATCACCAAGCAATGGAATTGTACAGTAGTTGAGCTAGCCTGGGCAATGATGCTTGCTTGGCAATTACCCCTTGAACTGTGGCCCAAAGCTATGCAACATGCCACTTATATTTGTAACTGGATATTTATTCAAACACTTATCAATATGACACCTTTCCAAAAATGAACTGAATAGAAACCAGATATATCACACATTCAAGAATTCAGATGAGATGTTTGGATTCTCAATGAGGAGCTTAATCCCTCAAAGCTTGATTTTAAAGCTAATAAACATATATTTCTTGGCCATTTAGAGGGTCTCAAAGCCATTTGTTATTATGATGCACACAAACAAACCATTAAGATTTCACATAACTACTGCTTCCCACTCACCACACATTTCCATGCTGTTTCTCACACTCCACCAGGACACTGGTCTAAGAGGGAGGAGCAAGAGAACCAAGATTCCAACACACATAGACTGATTTCCAATACTGCTTAGAATAGGCAAATAAAGCAAAAGTGTAAAGATATGAAATTAAATAATAAACAGGTGCAACCTAAGACTAATAATGAAATGAGTATCAAATTCAAGTTACCCAATTTGAAACCAATATCTGATGACAATAACAATAATCCAAAGATTAATAAGCTGGAAACAACATTGACAAAACAAGTATACAGTGCATTTAGCAATAGTAACCTGGGGAACAAAGACTCAAAAATGCTTAAAGAAGCAAAAACCTCCTCTGAATGGCTCAAGTGGGAAAAGGCCATAAAGACTGAATTCAAGACACTTAATAAGATGAATATTTGAACATTATCTGATGCACCCAAAAATAGAAATCCCATATCAAACAAATAAGTGTTCATATGTAAATATAATAAAAATGGTGAACTACAAAAGTACAAAGCTAGACTAGTTGCCAGAGAATTTTCCCAAATTCCAGAAATGGATTACAATGAAACATTCTTACCAGTAGTCAGACTCAAAACTATTTGAGCAATTTTGACATTAGCTGTAAGTAAAAATCTAGAGATCCAACAAATGAACATAAAAGGTGTATATCTGAATGAAGATCTAAAAGAGGAAATATACATAAAACAGCCAGAAGGATATAAAGACAGAACTTCTTGGCTATGTCACCTAATAAAGATGTTGTACAGACTAAAACAATGGCCATGAGTAGAATCAAAAATTAAATTCCAAACTGACTAACATTGGGTTCAAATAACTACAGAGTGACCTGTGTGTCTATATATGCAATAAAAATGACCTGAAAATCATTACTGTATAGGTGGATGACTTCCTATTATTTGTCAAAATGCACAACCAAATAACTTGCTTAAAGTGCCAATTAGCCAAACTATTTGAAATTACCAATTTGGGTGAACCAAGTAAATTGGTTGGTCTTGAAATCACTTGATACAGAGCAAAGGGGACAATATGTGTTATCCAAACTAAATACATTGAGGCAATCCTAGAAAAGTATGATATGCAGGACTGTAATCCTATAACAATGTCTATGAATCCCAAACTAAAGCTATAGCCAAGTGACCACACAGATGATGTCAGTGTAAGTGAAATTAATAATTATATGTCACTAACAGAATCACTCATATATGCTGCAGTTGAAACACATCCCAATATAGCATATGTCACAAATCTCTTATGCTCATGCAATAATAAACCAGATCTTGAGCATTGGAAAGCAGCAAAACATGTAGTAAGGTATCTAAAAGGTACAAAACACATTGACATTCATTATAAAACAGGTGACAATATATTATTCAGTTATGTTGATGTGAGTTTTGCCAATAATGCTGATGAAATGAAGTTGACAAGTGGCAGTGTCTTTTTACTAAATGAAGAAGCAATAATGTGGCACTTAAAGAAACAAGCCAAAACTGCAATATCTACTGCAGAGGCTGAGTATACATCTATGGCAAGTGCAACATAAGATGCTATATGGCTAAGAAATCTATATATGAAAATAGAATATGGTCAACTTGGACCTACAAAAATATATGGTGATAACCAGTCAGTAATCACAATCACTACAAATCAAAAGTATTATAGCCAATTGAGACACTTTAATATTAGAAATCATCACATATGACAAAAGATACAAGGAAAAGTTATATGCCTCAAATATTGTCAAACTCAACACATGACTGCAGACATCTTCACAAAAGCTTTACCTTGTGATGCACACCAGTATTACACAAAGAATCTTGGACTAAATTTGGCTTGAGGGGGAGTGTTGGTTCCAATGGGCCAAATACAGTAACCAAGGATGCTGACTCATCCAAGCACAAACATGCAAGTCATCTGCAACAAGAACAATGTGCATACAGAGAGCAGAGGGGAAATCCCCTATTGATTGAATTATGAGTACAGTATTTAAAACTGTCATCTATGAAAATAAAGAAGAGAGAAAGTTGCTCATTTCCCCACTTGTGCTCCGCACCTAAGCTTGCTGTCGCATCGCTTAAGCCGTCTCTCTCACGGTTGTGATCTCGCTAGACACTGAATATCAGAAATTCCAAATGTGTTATGTGTTATAGGAGTAGTGGCTGCATTAGGACACCGCTTGAGGGGCTTATGTAATCACACTATGCACCCTAGCCCAGCAAGGAGAATCCCACCTCCCTGAGCTGATATATCACTGTAATTCAAAATGATGTACCACTTTTCTGTGCTAGTTAGCATCTAGTGATACATCATTATGGCTGGTACTGGTGGACATTGATCAGGAACATGAGCTCCCTTCAGTGTATGTCATACTTGTCTCTTGCGTCCGGTTAGAACAAAGCCGAGTCTACGGTCGAGATCGAAAAGGAGTATGCTTCAAGTGGGAACGCTGATAGAAAAAGGACTTGATCGAGGGAGCGAGCACGCAACTAGTGAACTAGCTATGTACAGGTTAGTTTAGATAGCTAGTGAAGTAGAAAGCAAGTAGCTCACCTCAGTTGTGTGCGATACAACGGACTGAGGTGCTCGGGGACGAAAGTATATGACTTATATACTGTGAAGTACTTTTGTATAGAAAGGGGATAAAAGATCATATCAATGATCCATATTGTCAATCAACACAGGAAATGGAAAATAGAAAGATACGGGATGTAACTACGATGATTGTCCATACACTTCGTGTATGCGAGAGCGACTGATGCGCGTCAAGCTATGCGCGCACCGGTGATTAGTTGATCCGGTCGCGGTCCGGGCTGCGCGCGCGCTTGCTAATCCAACAAACGCGGACACGGACGGCGCGATGAGGTACACGATCTTGCCAGGTGGGGTAGGCGATGCACCGTCACCTGGACAAATTCATCACCGAGCAGCTGGATGGCCGCATCTTGCAATTGTCCGCGCGGACTGAATACAAAGTACAAGTAGTTGTCCCCCACCTTACGAGGGACGGACATCAGACGATCGAGCGCCCAAAACCTAAATGAGGGCCAAATCTAGATCGTGATGCTTCATCAACCGCGCTCGTCAGTATCATATCTTGTTGGAAATGAGGGGCATTCACACACTGATAATACTACTAACAAGAAAATACTGATCACTGTGAGACAATGAAAATGCAAAGTCATCACGTTTGCTTACAATATTGTAACAAAGTGGGTGGAGAAGAATTCGTGTGTGCTTGTGCGACACACAACAGTACAGTATGTGGTTAGGATGGCAAATGAAATCATCATCATTAAACAGAAACAGAGCCATGCTGTTGCCAATACACCTTGGACTCTAAGTGACTGGTTAATAACGCGTATCTATCATGACTACACGATGGAGGATACTCTTAAAGACCATATATTTTTCCACCCACCTGAATTAATAACAATCCAAAACAAGACCGCGCTGCAACACGGCGCATGTAGCCCAGCTGCGAACGAGGCGTCCATACATGCACTCTCAGAGGGACAGGTAACCCCAACCTAAACTTCCAAATCTAGTTGCGACCGGGCAAGGTACGAGCAGGACGACCTCAGATGAGGGACCACGGCTGCAAGCAGACGACAGATTGCTCGCGAGCTCAGGGTGAGAGGAGCGGCCGCACTGAGAGCCCTCACGAGCACAAAGCCGCTGTGTGTGCAGTGCAAATTGAACTGTTCCAAGGATCGGGTCGAACGTTTGCCCACATCACGTCTTTACCACCTATTGTTTCGGGAACACACTGGATAGGCATGTTAATGCGAGCCTAGTAATTCGATTCCGAAGCTTTGTGAATCCCTCCCCCAAGTCCGGATGGCGACTTCCTGAACCAGAATGAACTCGTAGGGACCTAGATTGATAGTTGGTGTGCTGGACAGGACACCTTCGGCTTGTTGGATCTGGTTGGTACACTCGTGTACTCCTCTTCAAAGATTAATGACGCGAGTGGACAGGTATTGTAGCAGTGGTAAGCAGCAGGGTAGTCCTGCTATCCTGACCATCATTCTCCAGAACCATTGAGAGGACCAACAGCTGAAACAAACGAAGGGCATTGGCGTCAGGGGTGGTGATGAGCGCGACGCAACAGAGAAATAAGTGGTAACGTACAGTTGAGTGAAGGTGAGTAGGAGGGGACGTCAAACCGTGTCATAGATTGCCAACGATAGCGTGTATCGCCATCGACCATCAAACAACTATGAGCCTCAAGGAATAGTTTGTTTATACATCCACTCAGCCCGCTTCTGATGCCATGTAGAAGTTGGGGATACTGATTCTTGAGATTCGAGGGTGCGAGGAGCCCACTCCTGTAGAGTCTTGTCATGAGATTGCATAAAGACTTTGTGGATGTATCACTTCGGGCCTAAGGGCGTGCTAGTGGGCTGGAGAGGTGGGGGTAGGCTGTAGCTAGAGCGCAGACCAAGACGCGACCTATGACGTCTCTGTGGTGGCGACGCCCTTGTGCCGAATTGCCGATGTGCCTCACTCGGAAAGACCCGACTGCACAGCCTGACAGGGGCCAAAGCGGGAAACTCCGGCCCTAAACACGGGAAGGCATGTCAGGGTGGGGTGGACAAGGACTGTACAGACAGCACAGAAGCAGAACAGAAACTAGACAAAGACAAACAAAACAGGGTGTTGATAGATGGAACAGAAAGAGGCCAGAAACAGTGCAACACGAGGAAGGGAAGTGAATGCTCCACGTCAGAGGAAGGGTCACTGGAAACCAAACTTCCTCTGCCGGCATGCCAGCGGAGGAAGCCTCTGTGCACAGCCTCGGACCAGGTTGACAAACCACTGGCGGTGCGCTGCTCGTGCATATTCTCTATCTGTATCTACAAGAATAGATCCATAGAGTGAAGGGTATGCTCGCATTTCGAATGAGTTGGTTGGCGGAATGATCTGATATTTGGCCAGAATTCAACATTTTCTTTGCCCTAATGTCTCAATGCGACGAGCAAATCCTTCTCTACCGCAACGAATTACAACACCACACCCAACCAGGGAGTCGCAATGCACGACATCACCTTATTCTCTTGCTATACGATCGGTTTCGTAAAAGAGGAGATGTCACAGACCTTGACGAAGCATTGGCCTTGCAATATAGTGCGTTAGAACTCTGCGCTAAGCAGAATGCTCGCCAAGCTGTTTCGTTGGGCAACATAATGAATTCCTTTCGTACGCGTTTGTCAGAACATGAGCCACTGTCTGACCTGGATAAAACACTCGTCCTCGAATTCAGTGCTCTGGAACTCCTTCCTGAGAGGCTTCCCCGTCGAGCTATTTCTCTAGGCAACATCGCAGAATGCCTCTACAACCGTTTCACGCAGTTCGGAATGTTATCAGACGTCGATGAAGCACTCGCACTCGGACGCAGTGTACTGGAACTTTGTCCCATGGGGCATCCTCAACGGGTGGTTTTGCTAATCAATATTGCAAATTGCCTCCATACCCGGTTCACGCAACTCGGAACAGTGTCTGACCTCGAAGAGGCACTTGCCCTCAAGCGCGATGTGTTGGCACTCCGGCCCACGGGTCACCCTGACCGAGCCCTTTTGCTGATCAGCCTTGCGCGTTCCCTCCATGCCCGTTTCATCTTTCTCGGCCAGTCCTCTGACCTTGATGAAGCACTCGCCCTTGGGCGCAATGCATTGGAACTCCTTCCCACAGGGTATCATCATCGAGTAGTTGCACAGATCAACTTCGTGGATTTCTCCCACAGTCGTTTCAAGCAATCTGGAATATTATCTGATCTTGAGGAAGCACTTACACTCGGACGTACCGTACTGGAACTTGTTCTCGAGGAACATCCTGATCGGGCTGTTTCACTAAGCATCCTTGCAGATTGCCTGCATAGTCGGTTCAAGTGGCTCGGAATGTTGCCTGACCTCGATGAGGCAGTTGCCCTTGAACGTAATGCATTGGAGCTTCGTCCTAAGGGACATCCTGATCATGTCCTCTCTCTGAGAAATCTTGTGGAGTTCCTTGATTCTCGTTTTGATCGGCTTGGCTTGCCGTCCGACATGGAGTATGCATTTGATCTTGACACAGTGCATTGAAACTAGTCCCCGAGGGGCATCCTGGTCGTGTCCATTTGCTGCAGGTCGTCGCAAATTGTCTGTATCGCCGTTTTGACTGGCTTGGAGTGCTATCCGATTTCGACGAAGCAACTACTCTCCAACGTAGTGCATTGGAACTTCTTCCTGAGGGACATCCCAGTCGGGCCAATTCACTGCACACCATCGGATATCACTTCTATTTCCGCTTCCTCCGTTCTGGAATGCTCTCTGATCTCGACGAGGCAATCGACTTTGGTCGTGCCACATTGAATCTCCGCCCTGAAGGACATCCTTATCGTGACTTGTCACTGAACAATGTCGCAGAAGGCCTCCATGAACATTTCAAGTGGTGCGGAAATCTGTCTGACCTCGATGAGTCGATTTCCCTTCATCGCCATGTATTGAGCCTTCGCCCTGAAGGGCATCCTGACCGAGCCCTTTCGTTGAGCAACCTCGCAATCTGCCTCCATAGCCAATTCAACCACCTCGGAGTACTGTATGACCTCGACGAGGCAGTTACTCTTGGACGTAATGCATTGGAGCTTCGTCTTGAACAGAATCCCGATCGTGCCTTATCACTACACTGCCTCGCAGATATCCTTTATAGTCGTTTCACCCAGCTTGGGATGCGGTCTGATCTTGACGAAGCCATCATCCTTGAACGCAGTGCATTAGAACTGCGCCCTGAATGGAATCTTCATAGAATCTTTTCACTGGACAGCATCACGAAATGCCTTCACACCTGTTTCATGCAGCTCGGAACGCTGTTTGACCTCGACGAAGCATTCACCTTTGGAGAATATGCATTGGAAAATCGTCCTACAGAGCATCCTGACAGAGCCATTTCGCTGCGCAACATTGCAAATTGCTACTATTCTCGCTTCATGCTGTTCGGACAGTTTCCCGATCTCGAGGAGGCGATTTCTCTTCAACGTCGTGCATTGGCACTTCATCCTTAAGGGTACCCTGATCGATCCATTACACTAAGCAACCTTGCGAGCTCCCTCTATGCCTGTTTCGTCAAGTTCGAGATGTTGTCCGACCTGGACGAAGCAATCACACTTGAACGCAATGCATTAGAGCTTTGCCCACAGGTCCATCCTCACCAAGCTCAGTCCCTATGTAGCCTTGCACGTTACCTCCGTGCTCGATCCAGGCGTCCATCCGGGCGAGAAAAACGACCTGCAAGAATCATTCAATCTATTCTCCCAGCTCTCCGAGATTCCCGAGGTGTCTTTTTTAGGTCTTGAACACGTCAAGGAATGGATTGAAGCAGCTAAAGATCATAAACACAGTACGATAGTACTAGCATACCAGACATATTTACGCCTCAGCCTTCACTACCTCGCTACTCTCCCACCTCTGTCTCACCGACCTGCATCACTTATAGCGATCGTGTCATCTGTCGCGATCGATGCATTTTCGGTATGTCTTCGCAACAGAAATTCATCCAGTGCAGTTGAGCTCCTTGAACATGGTCGTTGCGTCTTCTGGAACCAGCTCCTCCGCCTCCGCCCTCCTCTTGACGAAATGATGGAATACGGTGACACAGAGAAGGAATTAGCATCTAAATTCACACAACTGGCCTCTTCTCTGCTTGATGCCCTTCCTGGCATCGAGTCTGGACATGGATGGGACCAAGCATGCCATCTCAGTATTCAATTGCAGGTTATCGTTGCTGATATCCGCGAGTTGCCTGGTCTCTCCTGTTTCCTTCATCCCCCTCTCTTCTCACATCTTCGTGCTGCAGCAGTTGGTGGACCTGTCATCATCGCCAATGCCAGCCGATATGGTTGTGATGGACTCCTACTTTTATCCGATCGATATCCCATTCATATTCCTCTCCCCATCACAAAATCTCGTGTGTCTGGACTATCCTTGAAACTTCGCTCCGTGACGTTCCGTGCTAAAACGGTGGATGTGACAAAGGATCTTTTAGTCCTGCTGCGCGAACTCTGGGATGTCGTCGTTTTCCCAATCATAGAAATTATGCAAGAATACTGTCCTCACTAATCGCGGATTTGGTGGTGTCTGACTGCCGAGTTCTCCCTATTTCCATTCCACGCTGCTGGCTCATATATGAGGGGCGAACCAAATATCTCTGACCTCTACATTTCTTCTTATACCCCAACATTGACAGCCCTTGTTCGCGCCCAACAAAAGAGCCGACTCGACCTGTCGCAGGAACCGCATCGTTTTTTGGTCGTTGGGGACGCTCACCCTCCGGGTTGGAAAAAAATTGTATTAGTCGACGCTGAGCTGTCCAGTGTATCACAAAATGTCGAGTCTGTTGCAGCACTCACTCGGGTTCATGGAGAGGATGCAACCATAGCCAGGGTTGCCGAAGAACTGCACAAGAACGAGTTCGTTCACCTTGCCGGTCATGTGATCATAGACCGCCACCGTCCATTCCGGTCTGGATTTGTCTTGCATGATGGATATTTGGATGTGGCCTACATTATGGGGCACGAATTGCAGAACACCCAGTTCGCGTATCTGTCGGCTTCCAATACGACTGTTAGAGGTGCCGAGAATCTGGACGAGATCATTCATCTCGTCGCAGCCATGATGTTTTCCGGGTTCTGTTCGATCATCGGGACGATGGGGGATGTGGATGATGCATACAGAGACACGATCGCATCCGATTTCTATGCAAATATGGTGGAAAAATCTGGACGACTGGATCATAGGCGTGCATCTCTGGCATTGCACAAGACGATGGAGAGTACTCGTTTGAGAGACATACCTGTCAGGTCACGATCTTTTACCCCATTTATTTCCTATCCCGGATACTTTATATCCCGGTTACCGACTTTTCTCCACAGTCGGTTACACTACACACCGATTACCGGTCTGTTACACAGCTAGCGTCACAGCCTAGTATTCACCCTTTGTAATGCATAGCATTCTATGCTGTAGGTATATAAACCCTGTATCTACAGTGAAGCCTTCTCAGGCTTGTATATTCATTTCTTCTCTTCTATCCTTGAGAGCCATGCCCTAGGACTTAGAGATGTTCCTGACAGTAATGACTCACGATGGACGCCCTCATATCAACTATTGTGACTTCGTACGCTCTTACTCACATCCTCCATCCTGTTTCACGTGTACATTCCTGGTTTATCTAGCGTCCTCAACCGTCGTTCGATAGTTGCGGCTAGATTATCGCTCGACAGGTTCCACTTCATCCTTGATACCTCGGGTGTCGCGTGCTTCTTTGGTGGAGACGAGGCCGTATCAGCCATGGCCACGTCCACGTCTACGGAAACAGGCGATGGTTAGGCTGATACAACTCTCCAGGATCATATCAGATCGCCAAGCGATATGGACTTCTCGCAAAGTCGAGGTTTTTCAGCTGCTTCTTCCTCGGCGTAGCACAGCTAGCTGGAGCGTAAAGATGATATTATTACCCCTGCTTTGTGTCCCACCGCGTGCCTGTCGCGTTCTCATCTACTACATCCCGCATTAGGTTCTAAGCTCTGAAAGGACTCGCGATGGACGTCCTCATCTCAACTATTGTAACTTCGTACGCTCTTGCTCACTACATAGTAGACTGGTGATCAATTTATTTGATACCCTTCAGCATCGTGCGCACGTATCCCAATGCTTTTCGTTCGCTCTGTTGGAAATGTCGACGCCCTCTCCTTGTTCAGTCCACCTGGTCGTACCGCATCAGTGTCACTTATCCAATGCCTTGTGCATCAAGCGGCCGATCGTATGCAGCACAACATTCATGACCCTCATCCCTCCCCCTGCGAGATCATCTTCAGCACGCTAAGTAAGCCATAGGCAATGTACTGCATCCCCGCCTCTTGGATGAGGATGTCATAGTACTCGGGTTGCAATCTGTTGTTGTCGAGTTGCTGGGGAAGCGTTCTAAACTCTATTCAGATCGCCTGCATATCGCTACCGTCGAACCGTGAGTTCCATACTTGGACGATACCATACTCAAGTACTTGCTAATGACCTCTGCCACTTAGGTATGTTATAGATGGTTTTTTCGCCTTCGTTCCCTACGGAGTGATCACCGGCGGCTATTGTCGGAATATCAAGCACGCACACAGCCCGGCCCGTGATCGAATCAATCCATAACCGGTGAGCGCATGATTGACGCGCCAGGACACTTGGAGACCGTATCAACAATTATTGTACCTACATCGCGTATCTTTCCGTTTCGTACTTTCCTGTGTTGTTTGGCAGTACAGATCATTGATGTGATCACTCTTTGCCTTTATCTCCTTCAGCTAGTATTCAATCCTCCTCATATATAAGATGTATCTTTCGCTCTCGAGCACCTCAGTCCGTTGCATCGAACGACGACTGAGGTGAGCTACCTGTTGGAATTTGGCAAGCGTATCCGCAGGTGAAACCTCAGGCAACATACAGGGACGTCTCCATTGCGATCTACGTTTATTACTTTAGCCGTTGACTGACACAGACAGTCGCATGACACATATCCCGATGTATGGCTTTACTGTTTCTCTTCGTATATAAGACCGATCATGTACTACGATCACCCCAGTCCGTCGCATCTGTGCAACGACTG
>JBBPJS010000337.1:0-18245 GCA_038088835.1 Singerocomus rubriflavus
CGAGGGAGAAGAAGAGGAAGAGGGGGAAGCATAGAGCTCTCCACCCAAGACTGCGCATGCCATTAGGTATGTCCACACCACCAACAAGTGCTATTATTTGACAACCGTGACGGTCGCCAGCATCGCATGATCGTACACGTTACAACTAACCAACGCCTTGGACCCTAGAATCTGCTCCTGTATACGAGGCCTTGAAATCCATTTTACGCCTTGTTCTTTCTTTTGAGCTCCTCGCGTTCCTCAGCCATGATTTCTGCATCGATCTTTGCGCCTCTCGACGGTTCGTTGCCATGAAACGTCGCCGGTCCCAAAGGGTCCACCCTGGGGTCCGCACCGGTGCTTGTCGTCCCCTGCCCGTGCGCAATGTCCAGGGAACGCTGATGCGCCTCTTCCATCTTCTCTCCAATCTCTCGTTCGCCCCTACCGTCGCCGATACGAGCAGAATAGAACATAAAGGGGGTCAGTTGTCACGCACACCAGTCCATCACAAAGAAACAGACGGACAATTGGTCGATATTGATGTGCCACTGATCAGGAACGTGTTTCTTTGGCAGGTTATGGTTTGTCTGCTTGGACGTGCTGTAACCCCCAGCGCGGGGGGATCCGAGGTATCGGTGAGGTAGTGAAACTTGCAGGTTGGAGAGGAGGGACGTACCGCTGCTCGTGGTCCTCGTATATTTGGGGATTGCCCACCTTGGACATCATTGCACCTGAGCGACGATCTGGCCCGGTCATGCCTCTCTGGTGTGTCAGTGTGATGGGTGTGAGCGACATAGGAGGCTACCGTCATGACATCACCAGCCCACTTCAAAATTCAACCCAGCCTTGCGGTCACGCACGATATCTGGCACAGGTCCACGGCAGGTCAAGCCGTCCAGAAATCCTTTGAATTGCAGTTGGAAAGGCATACAAAATACCACCTAGTTGAGAATGTAGGGACCACCGGCCAGCACCTCCGCCTACCGCGACGCACAGATGCAACAGCCCTAAGACGTGCCAAAAAAAAAAGCATCCTTCTTCGCCCTACTTTGGCACAGACCACCATGCATCGTTGAACGACGGGCGTGGTTTGTAATTTGACTGAGTGCGTTGAAGAGAAACGAGCGACGGCGTGTGCTGAGTCTCACAGGATTACAAATATTTTCCCGCGATTCATCGAGTCGAATCCTCCGTGCTTGGAGCTGGCTCCCTCTTATGGTCTCACTTGGATCCTCACCTTCCTGCGTATGCGACTTCCCTCACTTGAACGGCCTAGCTGGATGACCAGGAAAAGAGTCCGAGTCCGCTTTTCAGGAAAGCCGAACTCAGCAGGTTGTGCATACGGGCAGCACGACTGGGAATATTGATATCGAACACCTCCAGAGAAAGGAGGATGGTGATCGTTTCAAGGAAACTGACAGTACTAGGACGCTTTGAATGACATGCCAACGTGAATGACACTGGAATGCTGGTGGTACACGATGAACATGTTGACCGCTTGCTACGGCAGAAATTATCAACCTCTTGGGTTGTGAGATGATATCGCGTGATCAGTCCACTCGTGGGTCACCGCTGATGGTCATTCCTCCAGACTTCAGGATAAACACTTGGAAATAATATCCGGTGATCTTGTAGCTTTCACGTGGATGTCCAAGAGACAGTTTCCTCTTGTGCATGATCGACTCACTAACAGCGCGTGCTTGTAGGTGTTGTTCATCGATAAAGTTCATATGCTCAACATTGAGTGCTTTTCCTTCTTGAACCGCGCACTGGAGAGCGAATTGTCGCCTTTGGTCATCATGGCATCCAACCGTGGTATGTCCAGAACAAGAGGGACCAGTGTGCGCAGTCCACGTGGTCTCCCAGTGGACCTCCTCGATCGTTATCCTCATCGTCGGCACGAAACCCTATACAGAGGAGGGTATCCAACAAATGATCCGGATTCGGTAACAATACGATTGTTCTTGTGTCCGAGATACTCCCTTTATCAGCCGGGACCTAGACAAACACATGTGAAGAAGAGGACTGACGTCGGACGCACTGAACGTTTTGACGTCCATGGCAGGGGTCGACGACACTGCGGTATGCACTGGATCTGATCTCGTGCGGCCAAGTAATTGCGCAGAAACGCAGGGTGGAGAAGGTCGATGTCGAGGACCTTCGTCGGGCATACACATACTTTATGGACGAGAAGCGGAGCATGCAATGACTCAAGGAGCAGCAGGGCTCATTGGTGTTTGAGGAGATTGGCCTCTCTGCAGCTACGAATGGGGACGTATCGATAGGGGAGGCAATGGACACGTAGACGACAGACCAGTCAATGACTTATCTGTGTTTTTTGGCCCTCCCTTGTGTTTTGTAATACTATATACACATGATGGATTGTATGACAGTCGATGGGGATGCGCTGCAACTGCTGCGCCTCATCGCGCGAATCCAGTTAGATTCTTCGTGGGGGGGAACCCATTAATTGTGGTTGGGTAACTTGATCATTCACCGACGATCGAAATCATACACCCCGCCCGAGTATATAAACCTCACATCCCTGTGTCTCTGTTCTCTTCGGTGAGACGGACTCTTTGATATGGAGTACCCACATGGCGAGTTGTCCTACTACATACCCAGGAAATCTGCACAAGGAACCTCCACCCGCACGTGAATCCGCACCGGTGCGTTCCATTCCGGGTCGAGAACGTGTAGGAGGGGGTAGCATACTACGTTTCCGAGCGAGTCAAACGCCAATGGCACCGTGGTACGTTGGTGTTAGAAAGCAGGAAAGCACGGCAATAATTATGGGAGGCTCATGTTCCGGTTGAGGTTGGGTGTGATGTGGTCAGAGGGTCGCTTGACAGATCGTTCGCGAACCTTAGAGGGCCGGCAGGCTTGGCACTTTATCCAAAGCGCCGATGAACCGGATAGTGTTCGTTGAGTGTTTCCTGTCGAGTTCGAATAGGATATATCACTTGTTCTGCGATGACCCGCCGTAGATGCAAGCCTGATGTCCGGAGTGGCAACCTGCTTCTTCCCAGATGGAGCGGTGGGCGGACAAAGTTTCAAGAAGAGGACACGAGTATCGGATTAATAGAGAACAGCTCAACATGCTGATCATTGTGCTTCGTCTTCAGGTCCGTGACCAAGTTCTCATGTCACAAGATACGCCCCAGTAATCGTAGCCCACCAATCAGAAATTTAGGATCAGCGAACGGTTTTGCAGGTCTCCGTGGTCGGACTTTGGACTGATTTGGTGGCAAGCTCCAAGGACGCCATGACGAGTAGAGGCATGTTGTAGATGTATGTATTGACGTCGAAAGAGGTGAATGGAATTGTCGGTGTTCCCCTGCTAGTTGGGCTCGATTCCAATCAAGACAGCGTCGAGTCTGGTTCAAAGAAGCTCGGGCGTGGCAGAGTTTTTATGCACCTGATAAAGGTTAGCAAGGCAGAAGTAACAAGTCAAATGCATGCATACCAGATACGCCTACTGATGGCAGGGATACGGTTATAGCTCTACATCGTCAAGATGACCCCTGGCAAGCATTAGCGAAGGCATGTTGCGAGTTGGTGTAACACAGGTCGGACACTCACCTGAACCGAGTCCTGCAGACAAAGTATGTTGGGCATTTGCGAGTCCTGGGGAAAGAGCATGGGTACCAACGAGGGGAAATTTGGCTGGTACTTGACTACTTTCCTGATGATCGCAATGAGGTCGGATGCGAGTAACAATAAGCGCCAATGACACGAGGAACGAGTGCAAACCACGTGCACCGTGAGGAGTATAGTATACCTTGAACACCCACCACGAATAAAACTGAAACGACCTACTCCTTGACTTTTCGACACCATTGGGGTTTGTATACAGATCAGTGAAAATGTCGTCAGCAATTACCGGTACGTAGCAACTCCAAAGAGTGGTCGAACAGGCTAACCATTCAGTAAGGCAAAACAATAGTGCTTGACACCAGAAGCTCAGATATTGTATATGCAGTCGCTTTCCATCCTGACGGAAAGCATGTTTTAGGTGGGATCAAAGGCGGGGTCGGACGATGGCGCCTTGCAGATGGTCAACTGATTAGCGAGCAGACGGAAATGGGGGAGTTGAACGCCATTGCTGTGTCGGGGGACCGGAGGTGGATAGTGTGTGGAAGTAGCGAGGGGGCTAGTGTGTGGGATGAAGAAATGCATGAAAGGGCCATCAAGGTGGAGGGCACAGAGTGGGTGGTTGCGGTCGACATTTCGCCAGACTCGACCAGGTTCGCTACTGGGACCTACAGCCACTCTGCAAGCATTTGGAACATGACGACGGGCGAGAGACTTGTTGGGCCACTCCAACATGGCGATGCTGTCACAGGGATCAAGTTCTCACCGAATGGCAAGCAGATCGCCACTGCTTGCTTTGGAGGTCCCATTTGTATATTCGACAGCCACGATGGCAACAAACTAGTCAACATCGACACCACCACACCTGATATCATTGTAATCACTCCCCTCGCGTGGTCAAACGACGGCCAGCGAATTTTTTCTGCACTCAAGGGCAACAAGATTGGATCTTTCGATGCATCGACTGGATCTCAACTACTTGAATTTGAATTTCCTGGATATGGTAACTCCATTGCCCTCGCTCCCAATGGAAAATTTATCGCTTCGGAGCGCGATCCGAATCCAGTCATTCTCCTGGACGCGTTGACACTGACACGCATTGGCCTTGCCATCGAAAATACTGAAAGAATACGGTCGCTTTCAATCTCCCCAGACAGTTGTTACCTCGCAGCAGGACGATATGACGGGAAAATTGTGATTTGTGATCTCAAGAACATTCTCCCAGATGCATATGGTCCTTTTCAGGCAAGTACTTGTAGTCTCACCATGTTATACAAGCCCTATTCTGTCTTGTGTGTTGACAAGATATGTAGGCATCTGACCATGAAAAAGTACAAGAAGACGAGCAACATTCGACATTAGACGGTCATGACGGCAAAGCACCTAACTCTACCACAGTAGGATTTGGTGATTTGGTCACTCAAAAGAGCCACACTCACTCCTTTTTTTTTTTTGTGCGACAGGAGAATGCTGTAAAATCCAGTTCACTTGGGTCAGAGCGACAAAGCGAAGATGGTGACGATCTGCTCGAGGTATCAATTCGTTTATTTCCCTCTCGAAGCAAATTCTTATCATGGAATAGCGTGAAGTGCCGTCGACCGGGCCTGCTCCTCAATCGTTCAACTATGATGAGGTTAGTGACCACTTTCATCTCCTTGATTTCATGTTGACCTTTCTGGAGGCACCGTCACCGACACCGTCTGTTCATCCTACGGGGGACGATATACCGCTGGCCGGCCCATCGGACGCAATAGCACAATCGTCTGATTCACCACCAGTGACCTCCCCTCTAGATGCACGTCCTGAAGAGAGTCCTGACGCCGTCGGTTCACGCCCAACCCGTTCTATTTTTCCAAAATGGCTACAAAGAAGGGGTAACAGGGACATTCCTTCCCCTAACCATGACCGACCTTCTAGAAGGTCGCGGCAGGCTATCAACCATCGATCTCACTCGTCAACAAGACTGGATGCTACAAGCAAAGGACCAGCAAGGATGGCTGCAGGTAAACGTGAACCAGTGAGTGCTACTTCCTGGTGGACGGATAGACATGATACACCTAACATATATCATCCTAGCGAACGGTTGCAAAACCCGTTGTAAAAAAACAGGTTCGTTGCTCTCTTAGTTTGTGCGCGTAGACTCATCACACGTTACAGGATAAATCATCATCTGCAAAGGTTGCTGTTCGTGACCAACCAAAGAAAGACGCTTCCCGTGGTGGTCAAAGTACTGCATATTCAAAACAAGCAATCCCTGTACGTCTTTTCTCTCCTAATACGAATGTGATTACATGTCTCACCTCCATTAGGTGCAACAAGAGAACAATCCATCTCGACCCTCGCCTGCGAGGGTCCAAGTAATGGTGCGCATGATTTCTCTCAGATTATATGGTTTGACTCATATTATCACAGGAGCGAAGACCAGGTGATGCTATTATCGCAGTGAGAGTACCGGCATGGATGGTGTGTTTTCGCTCAGGCACAGTTGAAGATGGAGTACACTAATCCAGACGGTTTGATGTAACGCCATGGGTACAACACTGAATAATGGGGCCACATAGATTTTGAAGTCTACGAGTATTTTGGTATTGGTATGAAGTCCTGACTATATATGCTCGCTGGCAGATTTATACCAGAGTCAACCGACTCTATGTATATGGAATAACGCTGTACTATCTGAGCCGTTATCTACTAAGTTGTTGGATCACGTCCATCAATTCGTGGTCTTTCTCCCGCATCGCGTCGCATTACGCGCCGTTGTTACCTTATCATCTCGATCGTGCTCTTTCACGTCCCTTGATCGTTTTCGTGCAGTATTCTATCATGTATGTATGTCACCATACAAGTCAATAATAAGAGTTCAATGAGAAATGAACCACGTAGCTAGGCCTTACAGCTCTCCTTAGCACCGAAACAACATCAATTCGGCCATCGTTTCCAGGGGCACCCAGTCGTTCCCTCCCTGAGCACGTTTTTTCACCTCATCCTGTCCCACTTTGTATTCTAGATGTTCGTTGACCTCTGCACGATTTCTGTTTCAGGCTTGTTTGCAGATCACATATTCAAACCTGCGAGGACAAGATCAGATGCGGACGGAAAGGTGGATGTTATCCTGCAATCACTACCGTAGTAGTCCTACCACCACCCAACGTGATACAACACTGAACCAACCTCCTAGCATATGGTACGCAGTGAGTTGACATCTGCGACGGGTCCCCTCTCAATGAAGGACTACCTGCAGACAATCTAGTCGGCAGAGAAGTCAGCCGTCACTGCTATATCACGGGGTACAACCCGACCGTGAAGGCAATATGCAAGGCAACGCGAACGTGACCATGTGTGAAATAGGTTCTTGACAAAATATGTTAGAGAACCACGCTCTGTTCTACACTCGAACAAACCAGTGAAAGTGAAAGTGATCGGGATCATCGCCGCGTGTTGATGGTATTACGGTGGAACAAGCTGATGTATGTACATTTCTGCGCTCGCTCGCTCAAGAGTCCGGGAAAAAAACGGTGAGAAAGAGTGAACGCAACGTGTCTAGTTTCAGAGGCATACATACGATAGACGACAGGTAGGTATCTTCGAGCTCCTTGGATGTTACTTGTAGTATTGCAATTGTTCGTAAACGGGATTCTTGCGAATTGATCAGGTCATTAAAACCCATTAGAGGACGTTATGCGCTTGATCACTCGACAGACATACCACGTTCGTAAGATCTGCTTCCAAGACGTGAGCAGAGTGCATAATCCTTGGTAGTTCTGTAGCCATTATATAGATGACGGGATAGCCTGCTTATAGTGAACCACGGTGTTATCGCCACGCGATCCGAGGGTAATGCTAGTGGACCGTGGGTGAGTGCAAGTTGTGCAACTAGTTGAGCCTCGGAATGACAAGTACGACGAGAACACCATCCGGCACATACATGGATGAGAAACGATTCAAGTGGGTGGGGATCACATTGATCTAGACTTCTTGCTCTATGAAGAACATTGGGTTGGAGTCTGAACACACTCTTTGGGAGAATGTGCCATAGTTTGGACACATGATTATGTTGCGAGTTAGTGTAAATGTGTATTGTACACTCGTTGTGAACTGGGTTCTGCAGTCTCGACGTGACAAGCACTCGCAAGTATCAGTAGAAGTGTCAGTGAGAGTAGGCTTCACCAATGTTGACCTCTTTGTTGGCCATTTCAGGGAGGTCGGGTCCATGGGAATCGAGCATGAATGGGCGCTAAAAACACGGGTGGCAGTGAGAATAAAAAAGCGCGTTAACCACGAGTAAACCAAAACGCCTTACTCCTTGACATTTCGACACAGGCGTTTGTGTACGATTGGTGAGGATGTCGTCGGCAAATATTGGTGGGTGCAATACCAAGAAGTATTTGAACAAGCTAATCATTCAGTAAGATCAATCGATAGTACTTGACACCGGAAGCTCGGAAACAGTGTATGCAGTCGCTTTCCATCCTGACAGAAAGCATGTTTTGGGTGGGAGCAATGCCGGGATTCGACGGTGGCGACTTGCGGACGGTCAAGAAACTGGCAAACAGACAGGAATAGATGTGTACGCAATTGCTGTGTCGGGAGACCAGCAGTGGATAGTGTGTGCAACAAGCAAGGGGACAAGCGTGTGGGACGAGGAAGTATATCAAAGGGTCATCAACGTGGAGGACACAGAGTGGGTGGTTGCGGTTGACATTTCCGCAGATTCGACTAGGTTTGCTACTGGAAACCAAAGGCACAGCGCGAGCGTTTGGAGCATAACGACGGGCGAGAGACTTGTTGGGCCACTCGAACATAGCAATATGGTTATCGGAGTCAAGTTCTCCCCGGATGGAGAGCGGATCGCCACTTCTTGCTATGGTGGTCCCATTCGCATCTTCAACAGCCACAATGGTAACGAGTTGGTCAACATTAAGACCGAGTCACCCGGAATTTTTGCAACCACTCCCCTTGCATGGTCAAGTGACGGTCAGCGAATATTTTCTGCACTCAAGGGCAACAAGATCGCGTCTTTCGACGCGTCCACTGGGTCTCAACTCGCTGAATTCGAATATCCTGGAAATGGCATCTCCCTCGCCCTAGCTCCCAACGGTAAATTCGTCGCTTCCGAGCGCGGGTCCCATCCAGTCATTTTCTTGGACTCATCAACACTGACTCCCATTGGCCCTACCATTGAGAACAACAAGGACCTATGGTCGATTTTGATATCCCCAGACAGTCGCTACCTTGCAGCCGGTCAACGTGGCGGGAAAGTTTTGATTCGCAATCTCAGCAACATTCTCCCAGACACATATGGTCCCTTTCATGTAAGTGTTTGTACATTTATGTCACACAAATCCCATTCTGTCTTCAGTGTTAACAAAGTATGTAGACATCTGCCCTCGAAGAAGTACAAGAAGATAAGGAATATGCGACATCAGGCGATCATGACAGCAGGGTATCTGATGTAGGACTTTCTCACTTGGTCACTCAAGAGAGACGTACTCACTCCCTTTTGTGTGCACAACAGGAAAATCCTGTAAAATATAGTCCACTTGGGTCTGAGGGACATGGCGAACACGGCGACGATCTGCTCGAGGTACTAGTTCGTTTGTTTCCCTCTCTCAAGGAGAGTTCTCATGATGGGATAGCGCGAGATGCCGTCGACCGCCCCAGATCCTGAATCACTCAACTATGACGAAGTTGGTGATCACTTTATTCTCTTGGTCGTGTGCTGACTTTGCTGCAGGCACCATCAGCGACATCGTCTGTTCATCCCCAGGATGTTGAAAATCAGGCTGCTGGTCCGTCGCATGGGATGCCGCAGTCATCAGATTCCCAACAAGCAACCCCCACCCCAGATGAATCCCCAGATGGAGGTCCCAATACTGGCGAGTCACGCCGGGGTGGTTCAATATTTACGAGGTGGCTACAGAGAAAGGGTAACAAGGACACTCCCTCCTCTAATCATGACCAACCTTCTAGAGGGTTGCGGCAGGCTATGAACCATCGATCTCACTCAACAACAACACCGGATGCTACAAACAAAGCACTAGCAAGGATGGCTGCAGGTAAACGTCAACCAGTGAGTGCTACTTCTTGATGGACGGACAGAATGACACCCATAACATATTATCCTAGCGAGCGGTCGTAAAACCCGTTGTAAAAAAACAGGTTCATTGCTCTCTTAGTTTATGTACATATTCTCATCACACGTTGCAGGATAAATCGTCGTCTGCAAAGGTTGCTGTTCGTGACCAACCGAAGGAAGATGTTTCCCGTGGTGGTCAAAATACTGCAGATTCGAAACAAGCAGTCCCTGTACGTCTTTTCTCTCCTAATACGAATGTGATTACATGTCTCACCTCCATTAGGTGCAACAAGAGAACAATCCATCTCGACCCTCGCCTGCGAGGGTCCAAGTAATGGTGCGCATGATTTCTCTCAGATTATATCATTTGACTTATGGTATCACAGGAGCGAGGACCAAGTGATGCTATTATCGCAGTGAGAGTACCAGCATGGATGGTGTGTTTTCGCTCGGGCACAGTTGAAGATGGAGTACACTAATCCAGACGGTTTGATGTAACGCATGCGGACACAATACTGAACAATGAGTTATGATCATGAACCACGTAAGTTTTGGAGTCTACGAGCATTTCGTATATTGGTATGGAATCTTGATCATATACGCTCGCTAGCAGATTCATTCCGGAGTAATCTGACTATATGCACATGGAAGTCTGGATCAGACGACCGTGTTTGATCGACTTGTCGCGACCTCTAAGAATATAAGCACTTATGACCATATGACCATAGTACGAAGGTTGTACTATCTCAGCCGTTATCTAACAAGTTATTGGTTCACATCCATCATTTCCTTGACTTTCTCTCGCATCCGTCGCATTGCACTTCGTAGTTAACCTGTCCTCTCGTACTCTTGCATGTTCCTCAGTCGTTTCCGTGCAGTATTCCATCGTGCACGCATGTCGCCATACATGTCAATAGTAAACGATATGTATAGCCGGGACCTTCAACCATCCTCACCACCAATACAACATAGATTTGTCTATTGTCCGACCCCTTTTTCGGAAGGCGCCCAATCGCTCCGTCCTGACACAAGTTTTTTCACCCATCCTGTCCAATCATGTATTCTGTATGTTCGCTGACCTTTGCACAATCACCGTTCCAAGTTCGTTTGGAGGTTACGTATTCAAACCTGCGAGGACGAGATCAGATGCCGACGGAAAGGTGGGTGTGACTATGCAACTACTGTCACTAGTAATCCCATGAGCATATTTACCACCTAGGGTGATACGTCCCCGAACCGACCTCCTAGCATATGGTATGCAGTGAGTTGACATCTGCGACTGGTCCTCTCTCAATGAAGGACTACCTGTAAGCAATCTACTCGGTAGAGAAACCAATCATCACTATTGCCTCACGGTGTACGATCCAACCGTGATGGCGACGTGCGAGGCAATGCGAACGTGATCGTATGTGAAGTGGGCTCTCGACTAAATATGTTAGAGAAATACCCTTTGTTCCACGCTCGAACATGAAAGTGATGGTGACCGATGTTATTATCGCGCGTCCGTGGTATTACGGTGGGACAAGTGGATTAATGTATGCACATTTCTGCGCACACCCGCTCGATAGTTCAGGAAAAAAATACGAGAAAGAGCGAACGTAGTAATGTGTCCAGTGGCAGAGGTATACACACGATAGGCAACAGGTAGGTATCTTCTAGCCCCTAGATGTTGTGTGTAGGGCTGAAACTATTTATAAATGGGATTCTTGCGAATTTGTAGGGTCACTGAGACACAATGCGCCGTTATGGACGGCAGTGGAACGCATCAGAGGACGTTGTGTACTCGATCACACGACACACATACCACGTTCGTAGGATGTGCTTCCAAGATCTGAGCAGTATGCGTACTCGAGAGTAACTCTTGGTGGTTATATAGAATGGAGGAATAGCCTGCTTGTAGTGAACCAGGGTGTTGTCGTCAAGCGACCCGAACGTGATGCCAGCCGTGGGGTCAGCGCAACCAGTTGAGCCTCGAAATGACAAGTACGACGAGAACACCATCCGACACATACACGGATGAGAGATGGTTCAAGTGGACGCGGACCACATCAATCTGAATTTCTTGCTCTATGGAAAACGTTGGGCTGGAGTCTGAGTATGTTCTTTGTGAACTGGGTCCCGCAGCCTAGGTAGGACAAGCACTCGCAAATGTTAGTATAAGTGTATTAATGAGAGTAGGCTTTACCGGCGTTGACCTCCTTGCCTGCTATTTCATCGGAATCGAGCATGAATGGGCGCTAAAACTACGCGAGGCACCCTGAGAATAAGAATATGCGCTTAGTGCAGAACCACTCTATAAACTACAAGTAAACCGAAACACTTTATTCTTTGACATTCGACACAGGCATTTGTGGACCATTGGAGAGGATGTCGTCGGAAAATATTGGTGGGTGCAATACCAAGAAGTATTTGAACAAGCTAATCATTCAGTAAGATCAATCGATAGTACTTGACACCGGAAGCTCGGAAACAGTGTATGCAGTCGCTTTCCATCCTGACGGAAAGCATGTTTTGGGTGGGAGCAATGCCGGGATTCGACGGTGGCGACTTGCGGACGGTCAAGAAACTGGCAAACAGACAGGAATAGATGTATACGCAATTGCTGTGTCGGGAGACCAGCAGTGGATAGTGTGTGCGACAAGCAAGGGGACAAGCGTGTGGGACGAGGAAGTAAATCAAAGGGTCATCAATGTGGAGGACACAGAGTGGGTGGTTACGGTTGACATTTCCGCAGATTCGACTAGGTTTGCTACTGGAAACCAAAGGCGCAGCGCGAGCGTTTGGAGCATAACGACGGGAGAAAGACTTGTTGGGCCACTCGAACATAGCAATATGGTTATCGGAGTCAAGTTCTCCCCGGATGGAGAGCGGATCGCCACTTCTTGCTATGGTGGTCCCATCCACGTCTTCGACAGCCAGAATGGCAATGAGCTGATCAACATTGAGACCAAGTCACCTGGAATCTATGCAACCACTCCCCTTGCATGGTCAAGTGATGGTCAGCGAATATTTTCTGCACTCGAGGGCAACAAGATCGCGTCTTTCGACGCGTCCACTGGGTCTCAACTCGCTGAATTTCGAAATCCCGAGTATGGCTACTCCATTGCTCTAGCTCCCAATGGGAAATTCATCGCTGTTGAACGTGTATTGAATCCAATTATTTTCCTGGACACATCAACACTGAGCCTCTTTGGTCCTCTCATTGAGGGCAGTGAAGGCACGTGGTCGATTTCGATCTCCCCAGACAGTCGCTACCTTGCAGCCGGTCAACCTGGCGGGAAAGTTTTGATTCGCAATCTCAGCAACATTCTCCCAGACACATATGGTCCCTTTCATGTAAGTGTCTGTACATTTATGTCACACAAATCCCATTCTGTCTTCAGTGTTAACAAAGTATGTAGACATCTGCCCCCAAAGAAGTACAAGAAGATAAAGAATATGCAACATCAGGCGATCATGACAGCAGGGTATTTGATGTAGGACTTTCTCATTTGATCACTCAAGAGAGACATACTCACTCCCTTTTGTGTGCACAACAGGAAAATCCTGTAAAATCTAGTCCACTTGGGTCTGAGGGACATGGTGAACACGGCGACGATCTGCTCGAGGTACTAGTTCGTTTGTTTCCCTCTCTCAAGGAGAGTTCTCATGAAGGGATAGCGCGAGGTGCCGTCGACCGCCCCAGATCCTGAATCATTCAACTATGACGAAGTTGGTGATCAATTTATTCTCTTGGTCGTGTGCTGACTTTGCTGCAGGCACCATCAACGACATCGTCTGTTCATCCCCAGGATGTTGAAAATCAGGCTGCTGGTCCATCGCATGGGGTGCTGCAGTCATCAGATTCCCAACAAGCAACCCCCATCCCAGATGAATCCCCAGATGGAGGTCTCAATACTGGCGAGTCACGCTGGGGTGGTTCAATATTTACAAGGTGGCTAAAGAGGGGTAACAAGGGTGCAACCTCATCCAAGCCTAATCAACTCTCTGGAAAGTCGCAGCAGCCCGCTGACCATCGGTCTCCTTCCCGCTCGCCTGTGAGAGGGGATACCACACGAAACAGGCCCTCGATGATGGCTGCAGGTAGGCGTAAACGGGTGAGTGATCTTCCGATGGACGAACGGACCTAGTGTGTTTAGCATAATACCTCAGCGAGCAGTTGCAAAAATGGTTAGCAGGCCAAAGGTTAAGTTTTTCCTCGAATTTGTAGGTGGTGACTGATCATGAGATACAGGATAAAAAGCCGCAGAAGGCTGCTCCCATCAAACAAACAAGGGAAGATACTTCTCATAGTGGACAAGCTGCTTCGAATCCAAAGGGAGCAGATCCCGTATGTCGTCTTTAATGATGCGGAGCTTGTCCCAACAGCTCATCTTTTATTAGGTACAAGGGAACAATAACCCATCTCGACCCCCGCCCGCGAGGGTTCATGTAATGGTACGCGTGATTTCTTTTAGCCTATTTGTTAGCCTCACAGCACCACAGCAACAAGGATCAGACGATGCTATCATCGCGGTCAGGGTACCTGCATGGATGGTTTGTTTTCGCTCAAGTCCAGGAGATGGGACACATTGATTTAGACAATCTTATGATGTACATGTGGGTACGACACTGATTGATGTGTGCAGTCTTTGAAGCTATACACACAAATTTGGATTCGAGGATAGCACCTGGCTGACCTGAGCTGTTGCAAATTTAAGGGACCGTCAATTGAAACAAGGACGTACGTGGGGGATACGGTAAAGGCTGATATTTGTCAAAGACATCAATATCTCGGTGTTTGATCTTTTGGACCGGGACGATATTCTGATAGCAGACACGCTAGGATTTCTAGCTTTCGAGGTCGGCACCATCAACATACCCTGCCAAAGCGGTGACACTATACACGTCTAGACAAAATGTGTATATGTCAACGTCGGAAGACGAATGTGCCGGGCGTTACTACCGTATGTGTGAACTACCCAAACCATCGTGAAGCAATGTACACATTGGATCATGCTCATCACTGCCCTGTCTCCACCCCGCACTGTCACGAGCACAGGTACGCGAGCTGTTGCCATTTTGTCTCTGAGTTCTCTACACGGTCCTCGCAGAATCCTTGCTGGGGAGCACCTGTACTGTATGTAAGGATCCACCAGCCCGAGCATCCCTGTTGTTGATTCTGCCTCGATTAGAGTCCCGTAAACCTAAAAAATGACGATCAACGAAAGGAATGGCAACGTCGTGATATTTGATTCCTTGTGTAAACATCAGAATCCGAAGTGGAGACCCAGCACGTCTAAAAATGCAAGGGCGTAACAGCATACCATACGGTATTAGAGTTACAAGTCTTGAGCTTATGTAATCGGTCAACCAGTGGATGCGCACAGCGCCCCGCACTCCTTGTTTCTCCAGAAAATCTCTTGACAATCTCACTTACGCTAGGATGCCCCCATAATGAGCGCTTTTTATTACTCTCAAAGTTCAGACCAGGATCGACTCGCCTTGCGTTTTCGTGTTCCGAGTCCCAACAGTGAAAAGGCGAAAAGTTTAAATGATGACCCTGTTCGGGGGCTATCGCGTACTTGTTTCCACGGACGCTCAACACCTGTGTATAGTGTAGTCAGTGCGCCTTTCGCAGTGTTGGCCGAAGCATGAACACTGACGAGCTTGCCAGATAAGAGTATTCTCTACGATCACCAACGCGTGGCCCCCCGTTTGCACCACAGAACTCGTTTTTACGTAGTCTGGTGACCAGCCCCTGTATGGGTCCGCAGGATCGTGGCACGTGCTCATAGACGGGGCTGGTCACCAGACTAGTTTTTTACCAGCGGCGGAGATAACCTCGCGTGCTCAGTTAAATTTGGTGGCAAGGTCGAACGCATGACGATGGTGAATCAGGGATCGCACTTCTGGATTTTGCAGGAGATCCACGAGTTTATGCACACGGTCACCACGACGGTCCTCGGCGCGAGAATGTTGTGACTCTGGAGAAGCATACAGGTGTTTTCGTGACCATTTTCAGACAGTCGACTACAAAAGTACCGTACTGCCACACGTGCAAACGTGAGTCGCCGTTGTTGTCGTTATAATGCTCGTGTGCTAAAAGAACTCACTTTGTTTCGGACGCGTTTTCCATCGTGTTCATCTCCTTCGCCTCAAACCTGCCATTATTCATCTGTACCCATTGTCATGTTCACGCCTCTATCTGCATCGCGTACTCGTCAGGGCAGGTGGATAGCCATTGCACTGGGGGTCCCTGCCGGCCCACTGTCGGGAAATGGTACGAATTTATGCTGGTCGTTATATGACACTCACCACGAGTACCTACCATTTCTCCATCATGCAGGCATTGATTGTTTGCTGCGCATTCGTCGTGATGGGAGAAGAGCGTCGGACAATATTTTACTCCTGGACGGTTGCCTTTGCCACCCCTACCGCCACGAAACAGCATGCATTCATGCTGGCAGTTAGGAAATGACTTTCAACACGAATGCATACTGTCTCCTCACCATACAGGACCGGGTCTCTATGCCACACAGTTGCGATCGTCTTTTTTGGCCTGAATCAAAGCTGACGAAATTCATATTGGTCGTCCTGGTCGGCTCATTATCAGAGCACAGTGTGTCGGGAGTGGCCATACACACAAGCCTGTACCGTATCCCCGCCACACAGGAACACAGGGTGCTGTTGACTGTGCTCTCATAATGCCCTCTAAAAGCAAGTTTCAAAGTCAACTCTTTGCATCACTTACTATCAAGGCTCATCGGCGCCCAATTACTTACAATTGTCGACTTGAGACAGATATAGCCAACAATGTGTTCTAACAACATTCACGTGACTATACAAAGGTATGTCGTTACGAAGTAAAAACGTTAAGAGGTGTCCACAAGATGTCAGAGGAACAAGAGGGAAGAATAGGTGGTGTCGCAGCGTAAACAAGATTCAATAAATAAAAAGAGCAAGAGGTGTAGATGCAGAACACAATAGAAACTGCTTATACAACAAGTGGGCCCTTCAGGCCGTCACCACGCCGTGCAGCAAGCACACCACGAATAGCTACAACGATGACCGCAAACGTAAGAAGAATCCTGAAAAAATGAGTTAAACAAGGCAACATCAAATCATATTCCAAAATACTTACCAAATCAGCCAAGCGAAACCCTCCAGGGCATTCAACTGTCCGCAGTAAAAAAACACGGATTCGCTGCGGTGCGCTCTCGGGTTTAAAACGGTCAACCGTGCTATGGATGCGTACTCACATGCAGTTCAATCCACCACCAAGAGCCGCAGTGATGCTGGCTGCGCCTGCTGTCCAGAAAATCCATGTGACGAGAAGACTACGTTGCGTGTCAGCCAATGACAACGGGAACCGAATAGTCCTTATCCATACAAGCCAATATGAGATCCTACGCTGTTCATCACGCTATCCGGGCGGGTGAAGAAGAAGAATATGTATAACGCAGGTAGCACAATCGTCCATATGGACGCGAACAGGAGGAAAGCACAGCGATCGCGTTCATCAACACTGAAGTAATTGTTGTGGTCGTTGAATTGAGCAACGAGGAAAGCAGATATAGATAACTACGGAGCTGTTCAATCAAAATATAGTTCTGAAATGGGCATGAAATACCTCGATAATACTGAAGAGAATGAGCAGCCCGAACATGACTGCGGGAGGTTTCAGACGGGTGAACTGGGGAGAGAAAACAAGGCTTACTGGGATGTCCCCTGCGGATCCAATCCTCGAAAGCCATTTGTGAGAATATACGAAAGATGTGTATGATATCTGGGGAGGTCGTGAATTCGTGTAGGAGATCGTAAGAGGCAGGTCGCAGGTCGGAACACCACGGTATTTCAACATGGAGGCTGTGCTGATATTCCCACGCTGTGGACGTGACGTCACAGAGTTGGACCAAAACAAAAAAAGCATCAAATTGTGATGAGAGCCATACCCAACAAATGAAACATAGATATCCCAGTGCATAGAGTATGATGGTACAAGTGATGGGATACCAAGGCAATGTCCAAGCAAGACACCCAATTGCACGAGATCAAAAGATTCTACTTATAGAGGATTCTTCATCTGGTACGCATACTCGGTCTCCCGGATGTAGATCATTGCAGACAACCTTGGGATTGACGATCCGGAATTTATCCAAAGTTGAATTGTGGCGACGAGCGATATCCCAACAAGTATCACCCTGCTGGACGATATACGGAATCGTCGTGCTGGGACAAGGGGCAGGTGCGATAAGGGTGGGCGAGAACGCGAGCCGCCAGATGAGCAAAAGGATGACTGCAATGATAAGAAAGAAAGGGAAAAGCGTTCGGTAGGCACCTCCGCGGAGAACATGACGAGAACCATGCTAAACCGAGTGGTGCAGGTCAGCTGTGCATGCAGTGAAGACGGCAACGTACACACCTCATCTACTGCAAGAGGTTGATAACCGTCCCCACGGGCAGGTGCAGCCTCCACGTCATTGTCACTACCTCCTTCTGCGGAGACAGCGGTAGGCAATTGGGAGACTATTATCACAAAGCTAAGGTTGTCGTCTGCTATACGAGTGGCAGACTTGTACCTTGAGTCAATTCTCCAAACTCGGAACCTTCAGGA
>JBBPJS010000338.1:0-18235 GCA_038088835.1 Singerocomus rubriflavus
AGCATCCATGAAACCGGCTGGGTCTGTTCTGGTTCCTGCTCCCAGTTTACCATCCGATCGGCCATCAGCAGCAGAGCCCGCAAAGCCTGCTGCTCCTATAAATGGTACTCCGTTCACGTTCGGTGCGTCATCCCCAACACCATCTTCGACTTCGGCTGCGATCGCGACGCCCACTATCTCTGCCACTGCTGTCGAACCGTCAAAGAGTGTCTTCACCTTTGGTCAGTCAGCCTCCGCTACCACATCAACCTCAGACTCAGTACCCGCAATAGCGCCATCTACTTCTGACACACCAAAATCACTATTCGGCACTCCTCCACCTGCCACTCCGTTCTCGTTTGGACAGCGTCCCAGCACTGCCCCAACGGAGGAAAAACCTGCAACCAGTCCATTTTCCTTCGGAACGTCCGCTACGGCAGAGAAGAAACCTACAACGGGTTTCACCTTCGGTCCTTCGACTGCCTCGACAGCAGCCCCTGCTGCTCCACCTGCATTCAGCTTTGGTGCTGCTCCCAACGGAACGACTCCGACGGATGTCTCTAGTAAACCTTTCGCATTTGGGACAACTGCGTCAGCCCGACCTGTCACACCTCCGAAAGCTGTGCAAGAGGTGACGATGGACGAGAGCCCAGCGAGGGATATGGTGCTGAATGGCAATAGCAAAGCACCGGAAAGACCGACACTCAATTTCTCCTTTAATAATGCACCCAGTGGATCTGCGCTGTTCGCTCAGAGCCCAGCTACAACCACGGCTCCCTTTAGTTTTGGTACCGCGAGTGCGACCGTCAATCCATTTGCAAAAGAGGAGAAGAAGGAGACTAAACCTGCGGTCTCTTTTAGTGGCTTTGGGCAAAGCTCTTCCAGTGGTTTCTCATTCGGCCAAAAGCCACCAGAGAGCCCGGCAACGACTACGCCTGTTCCATTTCAGTTTGCGCAGCCGTCTCCGAGTGCTGCCCCTACGTCACCATTCCCATTTGGCACCGCACCTACTTCTGCAACTCCGTTTGGTCAGCCTTCGACGACGGCTTCTGCACCACCTAGTCCTTCGACGTTTAATCGACCTGCAGGCTTCAACTTTGGAACGGCCACCACAACCCAGCCGGCAACCAGTCCATTTGCATTTGGGGCAAGCAGTCAACCTGCTTCCCCTGCTACTGGCAATGCTATACTTCCGTCTGGAGCGACTAGCAGTACACCATTTACATTTGGTGCAGGGGCAAATACGGCTGTCACACCTGCCGTTGGCTTTGGTGCTCCAACTTCTGCAGCGCCGCCGGCAGGAGGATCGTTGTTCACGATGGGGTCTGCACCACCGCCTGCGGAAGGAGCGGGTGGTAGGCGAATAAAAGGACTTCCGCGACGCGGTGGGAGACGGTAATGATGATTGCGAACTGCGCGGCGATCGGTGGATGAACCCAAGATGATATTTCTTCGCTCTTCTTTTTGGTCGCCCTGAAAACGGACGAATCTTTTCTCTCATTCTCGCGCTACCCCCCATCGCCTACCTTGATGTTAAGCATCGACGGTACGACCTGCTGAAATAGCTTTGTAGTTGCCGTTCTCGCCCATCTTATATCGGGATTCTTTCTCTAGACCTTCTCTTTGTATCACTGGCGTCCTACGCCGGGTGGCTGACGGCCACCACTCACATTTTTGATTTCTCTGCGCTTTCCCGTTCACGTCGATTCATTGCAATTTCCTCGCATACGTTTGGTGCTTACATACTTACACAGGCTCAAGGCCTCGTAGATCCACGTTCCATAGCTGTCTCGTTGCATTACCGGCCTCGCATACATACTACCTTGTCTGTTTTCTCTTTGCTTCCTTCCTTTGGGTTGATACGTTTCACTAATGTGTGTTCTGCTGTGTCCAAGTTCCTTGTGTATAGATGTGTGGATATCCACGATGCTTGTCGCGCGACGCGTCTGATGTGATACTCGGATTAGACTCGACACCGTTCAGAGAGTCGAACGTCCATCGTGCGTCATGCCTCGCGAAATCGTGACAGTCCAGCTCGGACAATGCGGAAACCAGAGTGCGCTCCTTCTTGTTCCCAACATATCTGCCCGTCGTCTAACGCAAAGTGTGGCTTGTCTCCTGCATCTCCGGCAACCACATTCAACGGAACGACTATGATAATGGTGGTAAATGCAATCAAGTGGGCGCCGTGTACTGGCAGCGACTCTGTGCCGAACACGGGATCAACAAAGAGGGCATCCTCGAAGAATGGGCGACGGAAGGCGGCGATCGCAAAGACGTGTTTTTCTACCAAGCAGACGACGAGCATTACATTCCTCGCGCCATTCTCGTCGATCTTGAGCCTCGGGTACGTCACGGTGTTTCTTTGCTGCTTTTTTCTTGTTTGCGTTCAGTGTCATTGTCGGTTCGGGCTTGGTTGAACGACAATGTCAACAGGTGATTAATAACATATTGGGCTCGCCATGGGCGAATTTGTACAACCCGGAGAATATATTCGTGTCAAAGGACGGTGGAGGGGCAGGCAATAACTGGGCGCATGGGTATGCATCGGGAGAGAAATTATACGAGGAAGTGATGGAAATGATCGATAGGGAGGCAGAAGGAAGCGATTCACTAGAGGTATGCACTCGTCCAGTCTTTCCTGATGCACAGTCCAGTGGCCACAGGGTTTGATATCCTCTCTTTGTTCAGGGATTCATGCTCATGCACTCCATCGCTGGTGGAACAGGCTCTGGCTTTGGCTCGTTCGTGCTCGAGCGGTTGAACGACAAATTCCCAAAGAAGCTCATACAGACGTATTCTGTCTTCCCCAACGCACAAGAGGGTGACGTCGTTGTACAGCCGTACAACTCCCTCCTCACGCTCAAACGACTGACGAACCACGCCGATTCGGTCGTCGTACTCGACAACGGCGCACTGTCACGGATTGCGGCTGACAGACTGCACGTACAAACGCCAACGTTTGACCAGACGAACCAGCTCGTGAGCGTAGCGTCTTTTTTTCGTCGAACGTGGATGGGACTGATGTTGCTCTCGTCGTGTGACAGGTATCGACAGTCATGGCTGCGAGTACACAGACACTGCGTTATCCTGGTTACATGAACAATGACCTTGTGGGCATCATCGCATCCCTCATTCCAACACCTCGATGCCACTTTTTGATGACGTCCTATACTCCATTCACGAGTGACCAAATTGACAAGGTCGGTTCACCGTCTGGTACGACGTTCCTTGGGACACCCCTTACTCACCGCAGGTAACTCCTAGGCAAAACCCATCCGGCGCACGACAGTGTTAGACGTCATGCGCCGCCTGCTGCAACCGAAAAACCGCATGGTATCGACGACGCCCAGCAAAACCGCCTGCTACATCTCCATCCTGAACATCATCCAAGGAGACGTCGATCCAACCGACGTAAGACGATGACCTACCCTTGGCATGTCCGTCCAAACGTGCTGATTTGCGTCGTTTACGACGGTTAGGTGCATCAATCGTTGCTCCGCATCCGGGAACGACAGTTGGCCAATTTCATTCCGTGGGGCCCTGCGTCGATACAGGTAGCATTGACGCGTCGGTCGCCGTATGTGACGACGAACCATCGGGTGAGCGGACTGATGCTCGCCAATCATACGAGCATTGCATCTGTACGTTTCCTCTTTTTATTTCCTTCCTGGGATCTGGAGTTGAGACCGAGATCACCGACCCGCTCCTCCGCCGATCGTTGCAGCTGTTTAAGCGCATGTTGGACCAGTTTGACCGTCTTCGGAAGCGGAATGCGTTCTTGGAACAGTACAAGAAAGAAAAAATGTTTGAAAACTCTTTGGAAGAGTTTGACGACGCGAGGTGAGGGCGATGTGTCTTTTGGCTGCATGTCCCGACGTGTTCGTCCTGCAGAGCCACGGCAGAGGAACTGCTCAAGGAATACAAGGCTTGCGAGAGCGCAGATTATATCACATATGTAGGTCCTCCGTTTCATCATGTTCGTCAGAGCTAACCGTACCATCTCAAGGGTGCACACGAAGAGGGATCATGAAAGAGCGTCTGGTGACCACGAGTATTCTAATTGTACTCATAACCTTCTCTTTGCTTGTACACCATTTTGCTAATGCTCAGATGTCACGCTTGCACCAAGACGAATACATTGTAGAATGAGGTCTAACGATGACAAGGAGATAGGCAATGTGATAACAATCCAAAGCAATATAGTCTGCCGATAAGAGAGCATCAAGGAGGGGCCAAATTACGACTTCTTTGGCCCCTCCAGCTTCTTCCCAATGTCTGAACCTGGAGGCGAATATCAGTCCCGATGCATCAGACAGGGTGAACACTATATACCACGAAGTTTGACACCCAAGGCCCTCTCCAACTTGGCAAGAATTTGGGGACTGGGAATAGCCTTCCCGGACTCGTAATCCTGGATGACAGAGGGCTTCTCGTTGGTCTTTAGGGCGAGATCCTTCTGTGTCAGTTGCTTCTCCATACGAGCAGTTTGGATAGCCTATAGGCATGGGTGAGCTTTTCAAAACATACAAGGCATGGACTGGGGGAGAACGCGTACCTTGCCGACAGAGGCGTTGACCCTGGCGGGCGGTGCAACCTCGTTGTCGCGATCTAATTTCGCTATCTTCTGGTGATCAGGACCTAGGGGAGTAGTTCGAGTCAGACAAACGGTCTGTACGATGTACATACAAGTGATACACACCAGAATGGGCCTTGTTCCCACCGGCAGTGACTTTCTTGTCTGTCGCCACGACGGCCCCGGTTCGACGCGCCTGCGCAAGGGGGTGTCAAGGATTCCTGAGCAACATGAAGAAGCAACTTACGGCTGCGGAGAGAGGGGTGAGCGAGGAGACTGGGTGAGCACGGGGAGCTTACCATTTAGCTCAGCGGCATTGCGAGTGACTTTGGGGGCTTTGGCTTTGAAACCAATGACGGTCTTGCTGTCCCAGTCGGTGTTACCGCTCATCATGGAGGTAGTGTTTACGGGTTTGGTTGGGTGTGGTGGTGGTCGGGGTGAAAGAATATGGCACTGCTCGCTGACACGTTCGGCGAATGACTTGGAAATCTCGGATGCGTGTCACGTGGTCACAAAGTCCGTTCGAACTGAACACCCTGCTGCAAGACGAATTTTCTTTTTGTTGCTTTTTGAACCAGTCTAAACTATGCCCAGCGCATCCTTTATACATGTGACTTGCTTTGCTGTCGGTGCACTCGTCGGAGGCGGCGTCGCGACAGTCGTGTCCTCCCGCAGGCCCATCCCTGCCGCCCCACCTGCCGCCGTTGTCGGTCTAGACCAAAAGGGAAACGCGAAACTATCTACTGCCGTAGCTACCGTACCCACAGCGTCTCCAGTACTCAAATATGGGCACCCAGGTGGGTGTCCGAATGTCTGGTCGATGAAGACGAGCGTGGGCGATTGACTGGCCGTGCAGGACCAATCCCAGATTTACTCGTACGCAGGGCGTACACAGCTGCGTACGATAGACGACTGCGTCATCCTGCCTGGGTAAGTTTGTCCTTGCACGTCTTTCCTCGTCACTTGAGATGCGCATACCAACTCGTGGTCTTTACCAGACAGCTGAACATCTCACCCTCGCCTCGTTGGGTAAATCTGCCATCGCACCTGCCTCGGATGATGAAGCGGGTGATAGATCAAAATCAACCTTTACCGAAGACGAGTCATTACCTACTGTGTTCCGCGCGAAACTCCAGGACTACTTTCGGAGTGGATATGATCGAGGTCACATGTACGTTGCATCGACGCATCTGCTTGGCGCGTCCATGGACAGAGTGGTGACCGATGATCACGTCGGATAGGGTTCCTGCCGCAGATGCCAAGGTTTCTCAAGAAGCGATGAACGAGACATTCTTGTTGTCCAACATTGCACCGCAGGTCGGTGTAGGGTTCAACCGTCATTGTACGCTTCGCATGCCGCTTGGTTGCAGCGACGTCTCCCGTTGATCCTTCCCCCCTGACAGACTGGGCTTACGTCGAAGATTGGTGCAGAAGGCTAACCAAGTCGTTCTCTGACGTCTACGTCTTCACCATCCCACTATACCTTCCCCACAAAGATCCTGATGGCAAGTGGCGCGTCGTACGTGTTTTAGCCGTCCCTCCCCTTATATCTACCCTGATCACTCATCTCTGCTCATCACACCCAAAAAAAGAATTACGAAGTCATTGGCTCACCGCCCAACATTGCAGTTCCGACTCACTTTGCCAAGGTCGTCCTCGCATCAAGACCATCCTCACCCTCGACGCCAGACATACCCGAAATATCCACTGGCGCATTCGTCCTCCCAAACGCGGTCATTCCAGACGAAGCGCCACTCGAGAGTTTTATCACACCAGGTGCGTCCCTAGTCTGCTTTTATCTTTGATTTGTTTCGTCCCTTTTTTTTCCGTCGTCTTCCGACGCCGCTTTTTGGAGAATCATGTACCCATCCGTCTATTTAGCCGATTCGTACTTACGCGAGATCATTTAGTGGACACTGTCGAACGAGCCGCGGGTCTTACCCTCTTCTCGGATACTCTCAAGAACACCTCGAAACACATTTGCAGGAGCACCAAGTGTGAGGTGATCGTGCGTCGTTTCGACGAGGCGCAGAAACGACCAGAAGTGCGACGGTCCGTGTCCGCACCGCGCTAAAGAGAAAAAAAAAAAAAAGAAGGGGAAAGGAGAAGTCGGTGATGTGCGTGGCGTTGTCGCTTCTAGTCCCCCCATCCGACGGATCGTAGACGGCATCCTCTGATTCGTGCACGAGGTCGGATCGGATCGGTTAGCGTCGCCTCTCCTGCTGCAAACGACCAGGGAAGGAAACAGGGTAGCGACGATATGGATGCATCAAGCATTGCGATATATATTGACTGACAGGACCTGTTATATATATGTATATATGTCAGATTTGAAAATCCATCCAATAGGTGAGTCTGAAGCAGAGACCGACGGGAAATGGATATCAGCAAGGGGAGACGAACGATGCAGAGCCTAACAAGCACTCCCCTGGAGCATGAAAGAGAAAGAGCAAGGAAGAGTATGCATGGTTTTTGAAAGCCAAGGGACAAGGGCCAATGACAATTTTATACGGGCGGTATACAACGAAGCAAACATGCAATGCACACCTACGGGTCAAATGGAGCAGCGGGAAAAGGGGGATGGAAAAACCAGTGAGATGAAATGCAAGGAACCATGCCTATCAGGCATATATATACGTCTCAAGGAAAATGCCTACTTGCCTGCCTACGAAACGGTTCAAGAGGTGGAAAAAAATGTACATGTCTATATTTCCAGAGGCTCATGCGTGCGTGCCTCGAGGCCACTTCCACGCGGCGCCTGCATATCAGTGTTTGTCACCCGCCGCGCTCCAAATCCACCGATCCCAGGGCCGCGTGGCTGCCTCACGACACCACTACCCGAGTTCTCATTGAAGCTTCCATTGATCAAACCCGTAACGCTAGACGGGAGGCTGGGCACCGGAGGAACGGTACTGTTTCCAAAGCTACTGCCGAACAGGCTCCCAAATCCCCCAGGAGAGCGCCGAGAGGGAGAGGCGATCGTGGCATAACCTTCACGAATGTTCCCATTAGATGCACGTGTGGTGAGGCGTGGCGCTTGCGTATGCAGAGTCTTCATGTCAGGCATCGACTTTTTCATGCGAAGCGTGTTTGCGAGCTGAGACTGGGAAGAAGCCGAAAGGTATGCAGAGGGAGCACGCGATAAAGCGGCAGGCTGAGTTCTCTGCATTGTGATTGACATAAGTAAGGCTTCCCGAACGTAAACCACATAAGCGAGGAAAACTTGCCCTGTTAGGATCAATCCGGGTTACGACGGCGTATCTATCTTCGCCTTCACCTACTGAATAGTGGTACACACCAAGTTTCTGAGCGATCAGATGAACTACTCTCCTTTGCTTAGGGGAGAGCGTCCGTGAGAACGCGAGTTCGTCCCTCATGCGGTCATCCTTGAAAAGGAGGATCCGAGAGTAAATCTCGAGTGTCGAAGGGTCGTTCAAATCTAGCTCATTGGACGATGCCGCCTTTTCCGACGGATTCGGCGTTGCTGGTGCCACAGGCGGAGAAGTCGGAGAGTTGAAACCCTGCGTAATCGGAAGTGGTGGCATGGGTGGCGGGGAATATTGCGGTTGCTGATATGCCGCTCCAGTTGAGAAAGAACGCTGAGGTGTAAACGTTGGGGCAGCGATGGGCCCAAAGTCATCAAAAGACTGTTGGGCGACTGCTACAGCTGCTGCTGCCGCGACCGCAGCCTGCTGCTCCTTTTCTAGCTGCATGGAGCGCATCCGGCGAATTGCCTTTTCTCGCTCGATGCGTTCCTTTTCGCCTGCCTGTAGGACTTTTTTGTATTCCACGCGGAGTTTGCGACCCTGAACATCAAAACCATTCAACGCAGCGACGACGGCATCTGCGTCGGCGGCCTGGCGGAAGTTGGCAAAAGCCAAGCCGCGGAAGGAACCCTGCTGATCAAGATGGTAATTGAATGCATAAGGAGTAGGAATGGACAAGGATGCCTGGAAAGGATGAGGTGGATCAGTCTAGCAGGGAAGGGCATTGATGGAGAAGGACTCACGATGATATCAAGGAGGGTTTCGCGTTTGACGTTGAAAGGTATGTTCTTGATGACAATAGCGGTGGGTATAATCTCGTCATCGGGATTCTGTGCAGGGGTAGAGGGACCCATGGGAGGGGGGAGGTGACCCATAGGAGGGGAACCACCCGAGGACGAAAAATCAGAATTGTTGTTGGGCGAGAGAGGACGGTTCTCAGGGACGGTAGTAGTGTTGTCGAGCCATTGCTGAAGAATAAAAGTGAGACTGGAAGGCAAGGATGAGGTTAGGGTGAGATAGACGCACGGTGGGAAGGCCGCTACGGAGAGACTTCATCTTGAGTGGGGAGGGGCTCATATTGAGGGGATTGTAGTGGGTCTGAGCGGAGATCGGAGGGGAGGTTGTGAACTGGTACTGCTGTCTGCCGTTGCCCGAGGCTGAAGTGTCATAATCGTAAGAGTCGTTGAGGCGCTGCTGGGGGGGCTGAGAGTTGAGGGAGAGGGAGGCGATGTCGGGTGTTGGTGAGCTCGTCATGATGGAGAGATTGCAAGATGTACACCGCAGAAACGCCGTGAGGACCGTGAAAGAGAAGAGAGAAAGAGAAAGAAATTTTGGAAAGGGAGGAGGAGCAGCGACGATGAAGACCCGGACTGGTCAAGGGAGACTAATAAACCACGTACGCGCCCACGCCACCCCATGTCCTGGAAAATAAAATATGAACATGTACGACGCTGTTCTTGTCTACGCATTCAGTCCAAGCACGTCTTACAAGGGCCCCGACGTGCACACCGACCCCCTCTCGAGCAATCATATACAGCAGAGATCGGACCCTACGTCCCAATCTTACACGAAGAGAACTTGCGAAGCGACAGCGGTGCCGAATCTCTTGGGACGTATGTATCCCATTCAATGGGCGTCATCAAATGTGATCATGAGCGTCAGAACAGTACATGAAACACAGTACACAAGAACACTTGCACGACTCCTGCTTGAATGCCAGCTCACCGTCTCAAGTTACGAATACAGCCCTCCGACAACACCACAGAAGAACAGAACGCATGAATGAGTGATTGAGCGTCGAGGATACCAGATCCCGTTAGATGCCCATTGCTACCGGCTTTGGCAGCGCCAGAACACTGTCCACGTCGACTGCCAAGTGGAAGCATGACGAGTCATCCCACGGCCCGCGCACTCTCTTGGTCGGACTCCAAGTGGGGGATGGGTAATCACTGTTGCCTGACCGGCACATAGCAGGTAGCTCGAGGGCGTAGGACGGTAGGTCGGAAAAGACGGGGCAGTCAGGACTTGCCTGCCGTACCCGTGGGGGTGGAGCAGGACCCCACGGCAGCGTCGCTGTAGGCTGGAAAACGGGTCGAGGTACGGATGGAAGTGTATGTTTGGGCTGAGATCGAGGTGGGAGGGGACCTTGGAAGAGACGGAGGGCAGTGGGAGGACCACGACGACGCATGGTGAACAAAACAAATAAAGGACTAGTCTACTCTTCAACGTTTGGTAGGTCGAAAAAGGCGAGCAAACACTGTGGATACGCACCTTGCTATTATTGCAGATAGAAATGTGGAATCCAGCCAACAAATCAAAAGAAAACGTCGAGAACAAGCAAGACTGTTCAGCAACAGTCGTGATGCACAGATACGGTCCCCATTTCGGGCAAGTCCTACGTCCACCCCCACAAACGTCCGATAGACCCCCAGGTCACAGAATTACATTGAAAAGCGATACAGATCTATGGAAGCCACCGTACGAGCCGTCCAAAAGGATTTATACGAACACACGAGCAACAGGTCATCTCACGAGGCGTTATCGAGGGGACGATAATGTTTCATCAGCTGTGTTTTGTACGCTGATGTCGAAATCACTCAGCCTCTCACAAGACGCAAAAGGCGTGAACTCGCCTTCTTGATCGTTCCAAAGTCCAGCAGCATCCACATTCAAAGGAGAAGCATTGTTTGGTTCTTGAACCACGACGAGTCAGACCAGTGGAAATACATCAACAGCATGGCTACCCACCTCCCAACAATGATTGTAAAGACAAAAGGACAGTTTGTACACTGTAAACAGCAGACCACTTGTCCTGGTCCCAAATGAGCACGAGACCAAAAGACTGCATCGGATACATGCCTGTAGAATGTCTAGGCAAATAGCACCGCTTTGGATGTCGACGTTCGGGTGGTAACACGGTGTGTCGAATCGAATGGCGGGAGCGGTGTAAGGGTAATTGCTAGGGAAAGAGATTGAGATGCGGAACGTCAGTCCAGCGTAGATCTTTGCTACAGGTCAACGGAACGTCCGAGCATCCAATGCAAACACCAACTGTTCCAGATGCGCCCTCTATCGTTCCTGCCCACTCGAATAGACTGGAGTCATTCTTGGGAAATGCAGACTAGGAAAGATTGAGTGCCACAAACTCAATATGAGACAAATAGATTGCGAACAATGCCAGGGGAAGAAGACATCTACCCAGTGACAGTGAGAAGTGATGAGGGTTGATCGGAGCAAGGCACGCACCATAAGGGACATGAGTTCGCTACTGAGTCTACACATCATACGTCAGTGATGGGTGCTAGCGAGTGGACCGAATCTTACCGTTTCGTCACGCTTCCTGGACCGTCTACAGTTGAACCAGGAGCTGCAGACTTTTGAGAGGCTCTTGAAGGTGCGAGCGAGGAGGTGATCTGGTCCATTTTTTCGCGGAAACCTGACGAGGGGTACGACGACAAAGCAGCGCAAGTTGGGAACGAGACCACAACGCGCTCATCACGTGCTCAATTCGTCACAGTCACAAACTGATTGGTGTGACACCCAACAACAAGTTGCCATCAATGCTAAATGTCAAAACACACTACGAAAAACGCGACTTGCAGCGACAATGGCTACGAGGATGAACTTGTAGTGTGCATAAAAGACAAGTGTTGGGTCTGTTGGCCGCCATTCCTAATGAGCCACTACCACCTGCAGCGCCATCACAGAACTCTTTTCCGAGGCTGGTGTCCAGGAGGAACATGAGCAACTGTACTTTTCAACGCTTGTCCGATCCTTCATTTGTCCGGAGTTTCTACTCACACTCGGAGAGACGCGCTCCGGACTCAACAGCCTGAGTGATTGTCGACGGGTCGCTTCAAGGTCAACGTCATTGATGGGTAGTGTTGGTGAGACACCAAGGTTGCCTGTAGATAGTGGAATGTTTCTGCTCTTTGATGTTGCTCTCATGCACGCAATGACCGTCATAGCTCCTCGTCGAGGTCGATGGGTGTAGTTTTGTTTTCCATTGGACCGGCAGTGTAAGGCAGTCGGCCCTTGTTTACATTCTCGCAGCCGCCAGTCACACACACACGGCCGAACGCTGCATGCGCAGTTTTGTCGCCAGTTGCCCATTGCACATTTAACTTATAACACTTCCATAACGTCTCGTTCACGGTCGGTGCCATGTCTCCACACTTCACCCCGACGCCCGCAGAGCTCGCCCTCGTCAACCAGATCTTTGCCCAAGCAGACACGCAAAAGATTGGCATTCTCACCGGCGACGTCGCAGTCAGAGTGTTTGGCGGCGCAAAGCTCGCTCCGACTGTCCTCGGCGAGATATGGAGCATTGCAGACGAAGACAACAACGGTTTTCTCACTAGAAAGGGCGTTGCCGTCGCCGTTCGTCTCATGGGTTGGGCTCAGAAGGGAGAGAAGGTTTCACAAGCGTTACTCACCAAATGTGAGCTAACCTATCCTATCTCTGTCCTGTTCGCTGATGTTTTTGCAACAGCGGGTCCACTCGCTGCAATCGATGGCGTTCATCCGCCGTTGGTCCAACAAAACACTGGCATGTCCATACCGAAATCTCCTCCACCGGCTTTGCCTCTCCTCACACCACAAGACAAAACCAAGTTTACGAGGCTCTTCCAGAGCTGCGGACCAGTAAACGGTCTATTGAGTGGTACGTTGCAGTTGCTCTCTGTTGGGTTTGCACTGACGTATGTTTTGCAAAAGGTGACAAGGCTCGCGACATCTTTGTCAAATCCAAGCTTCCCGTCGACAAGCTGTCTCAGATATGGTCTATACCTCTTTGATCTTTTCGTTGCATGGTTTTCAACCCCCTTTTCAGGTCTCTGGCAGACACGCAAGATCGTGGTGCTCTCGACTCGACCGACTTTACGATAGCAATGTACTTAATTCAAGCAACAATGTCCAACCAATTATCCTTCATACCCACATCGCTCCCTCCAGGATTGTATGAGCAAGCAGGTGGAACCGCTGTCGTTGCACACGCAACAGGGAGCAGCGCACATCATGCAACCCCAGTAACGTCACCACCATTTTCACCGTCCACCAAGCAGCCATCTGTCCAGACAAACTCGACCGGACAAGCGAATCGGGCACCTACACTCCCCTCCCGACGACCTGCGCCAGTTGCTCAAACACCTGCTGTTCCGCCATTCCCCAGTGCAACTCAAGCTAAAGGGCTCTGGGATGTTACCCCTACCGAGAAGGCCAACGCAGACCGTTTCTTCGAGAACCTGGACTCGCAAAAACGAGGATATATCGAAGGCGATGTCGCCGTTCCGTTTATGTTGCTATCCAAGTTGCCAGAGGAAGTCCTCGCTCAAGTTTGGTGTGTCTAACCCTCTCCATGTTTCTTTGGATATAACCTCATTCCTACCGCAAGGGACCTCGCTGATATCAACCATGATGGTCGTTTGACACGGGATGGATTTGCGGTAGCAATGCATCTGATCCAAGGTAAACTGTCAGGCAAGGAAATCCCAGCTACACTTCCCCCAACCCTTGTACCCCCTTCCATGCGATCAAATGGTCCCGCTTCACTGTTTGCAGCTGCTCCTCAGCCGGTTGAAACAATACGCGATCTCTTGTGGGACGATTCCCCTCCAGTGTCAACTGTAAACACGCAACCTCAGCATAATGCCCTTCAACCTCAGACGACTGGGGTCGCGTCCTCAACGGTCTCCCCACCTCAAGCGTCCCGCGCACCCAAGGCTCCAGAGGATCCCTTTACCTCAGCGGCTCACAATCGTACGTTCCTATGCTACTTGCCGTCTTTTGGGTGACTGATCCATGTCTCTGTGTCCAACTTCAGTATTTCACAAGGATCTTCTTGGAGACGACGATGAAGCACAATCTCCATTACCACTACATGACCAATCTGCAGAGATTGGAAACCTCCAGAACCAAGTCAACTCCACGAATGGCTCGTTACAGAATGTCAAGGTAGAGCGAGAAACGTTGGAGGCCACACTCGCCAACCAAGCGGCTCAGCTCTCTGCTTTGGAGACACAACTGGCATCTGCCAAAGCCTCCTTTGAGACCGAGACAGGCTTGTTGAATGCGCTCAAGGAACGACACGCGAACCAGACTGTGGAGATCCAGAGGGTCAGAGAAGAACTAATTAGGAGCGAGAGCGATCTCAGTGCAATTCGGGTAGAGAAGGCCGAGATCGAAGGATCATTTCTGCGGGATAAGGAGGAAGTTCGTGACCTCAATCGCCGCATGGCCGAGGTGACCACGCAGATCACTGCTATCAAGCAAGAGGTTGAGAAGACTAAAAAGGACGCCAAGCAGCAAAAAGGTCTTCTTGCCATTGCCCGTAAACAGCTCGCGACAAGAGAGTCCGAGAAAGCCAAAGTTGACCAGGAGCTTGAAGAAGCGCAAGCAGATCTTGTCAGCACGGTCAAGGAACGAGAGAGGGCAGAGGTCGAAGGTGAAGCTGGGAAGACAACCCCGCTACGGCCATTCCCCGATTCCGAAAGGGCCCCGTCACCTGCTGACTCATTGTCATTTGCTGCTGCCCAACCATTACCGGTTACACCCGACCTCACGGATGGTGGCCCCCTGAGCCCCGGCGGCGGCAAGAGTAACAACCCATTTGAGAGATTGACAATGTCCTCGGAAAGTTCAACTCCTCGGTCACAATCACCTTTTAGACCTTTCACAGCAACATCCGTGCCCCCACCCCCTGGTCTGTCCCCGCCAAATGCAGTGGTCATGACACTTGAAGACCCATTTGGCATCTCCCAGATCATTGACCCCGAACCGCAGCCATCTTCCGAGATTGCACCGGACAACGACACGGGGGATGTGGGCATGAGCACGCCAAGAGTCAAGACGATGCTGGGAGAGTTCAGCGATATGGTCTCATCGCCCACAGATGAGGAACTGTTCGGCACACCTCCAAATAGCGCTATGCCTGCGAATCTTGGCGGTGAGGCAATGCCCCTCTTTCATTCCCTGGACTCTGCTGCCGCTCACTTCCCTGCCCTGGATGACGTCCCATCTGGACAAGGTGATGGTAAAGAGAACGCGACGGACTTGTCAACAGATCTCCACGACTTGGATGTCAACGAAACCGATAGTGACACAGATAGTGATGAGGAAGATGACCACGACCAGAAAAGTCATCCCACTGAGGTACCACCAGCCAGGAACGAATCTGCTCCACCCCTTGCTCCTGTCTCGTTCAACGATATCTTTGCTGCTACCAATGATACACCCGTAGTGACTGCAACTCCCGCGTCGGAGGCTGTACCGCAAACGGATAACGTTTCAGCAATTCAAAATGGCTCGACCGAGTTTGACGCATTCGGTGTGCCCCTGACAAAGTCCGCCGCTACACCTGAAGATCATCAAGACTCAGGGTTTACTTTTATCAACACGCCTGTCAATGTGGCAAGCAAGGATAGCAGTGGCCTAAGCAGCTTTGACGAAGCATTTGGCAAGAGTCCATCCAGTGATCCCGCGCAGACAGTCTCGAGCTTTTCGTTCGACTCTGCGTTTGAGGACAATTTTGATTTTAGCGGTTCTTCAGGGACGGCGACCGAATTCCCGTCTATGATCTCATCTGACGCTCCCCCTGCGAACGGAATTGATACGACGAAACACAATGTGGCAGCGACTGCAAATAGTACGCAAGGTATCTTGACCTTGCCTGTGAATGGTGGCCCACCAGCTGCTGTGAAAACAGCCTCCACGCAAGCACCGGTCCCATTTAATGACGCTTTCTCATTGGGACCCTGGCACACCCAAACAAACACTCCTCAACCTGAGAAGACGGTGGCGGACCAGTCAGCTTTGGGTGGTATCTCGTTTGAGGAAGCATTTGGAGGACTTGAATCATCTCAGGCTCTGAAGCTTGGTGATTCATTCTCGTCGCGGGCTCCGAATGTCCTGACAAACACGGCATCTCCTCCCCATGCCGATACTGGCAAGCAGATTTTGACATCTCCTCCAACGTCTCCACGGGGACCTACTTCTCCCCGTGTTACGTCGTCGATACGGTCCAGTTCCCCTCAGCCGCGTGCTATGTCGCCACCGCCCAGGGTTGCATCCCCAAAGACGCAGCGGCCATCGACTTCTTCATCAAAAGAAGTGGTGCACGAAAAGTCTGCCCCGCCGCCACGTCACTCCAAACTTAGTGTGAGTTCCACCAAGTGTGTTGAATATGACCATTAATACGTGTTTTCCAGCTTCGCCTACCGTTTAGTAGAAAAAAGAAGCAGGATACGATGCCACCTTTGCCTACACCGGGACCGCGGACTGAAGAACCAAGTGCGATGGCACCGGCGGTCGATGATGATGTCGAGCCCGTCAAGCAACTCGCGGCGATGGGATTCAGTCGGAACCAAGCAGTCGCAGCACTCGAAGCACACGACTATGATGTACAAAGGGCATTGAATAGCCTACTGGGCGCGTGAGGAGATGAGTTAGTATGCGTCATCATATTTTATCAGCCATCTCGCACTGTAATACTCTCCCCCTTTTCTTTTTTCCCTCCTTTTCTTGTTTTGTTTCAGCATTTGCGCAGTCTCTCCTTGGCGAACGTCTCTTGACCTTTCTGGAATACATATACTCACATATGCACATTCACTTCCTACGAATTTCCATCCATTTGATCTTGTTCAGTTTATGACCTTTCCATGAATGGATTCACCAGTCTTTTTTACCAAAAATACTGCGCGAGATGAGTTGACGAGAACATGCGACCATCGTCGTTGCATTGCTCGACCCGATGGACATTTGCTACTCTCACGCGGACCCAGTGTCACAGGTTCAAATCGTTTTCCCGGTTATGAGAACGTGCATTATGATGGATGCCTTGTGTGAGCCTTGCTCCACGGGGCTGGGGCCACTTGGAGAACAAGGCAGGCGAGGACAAGGTACGCGGTGCTGTGGGAGGGTTTTGAGGGTGGCTCGAGGACTGAGGAGGTCGAAAAAGACAGGACGCAAAAGAGGATGAAGGGAGGCGCGATGAATCATGACAGCCGACGGCCTCTGAGACTCACCGACAGCGTGGAACGCGAAACCCGAGCACGCATCACCGAAACTATTTAACCAACCTCGTCTTTGACTCTACTTCTCCCCTCATTTCCCCCCTCGAAACCCTCTGCCTGCCTCCATCTCATGCCCGTATTCGAGATCGTCGTCGTGGGCTCTGGCGGCGGTCTTGATGAAACCAACCTGTCCGGGTATGTCCTCGCACCACGTCTTTTTTTTTCTCCTCACCTCGGCCACAGATACTTGCTCAAACCGTGCAATACCTCTTGGGATGATGGCATCGTCGCGCTCGAAGCAGGTGCGTTATGATGCCCGTCGGATCCACGATAGGACTCATTCGCCCTCGCGCACACACATCCAAGGATCCGGTCACGGCGCGCTCAAACATATCATGAAGGGGAACCCGGACATGTTCGGCGAGCCCTCGGAAAAGATAACGCCCTCTACTATATATTCCAACGTCAAGTAAGCACGTCCCTTCCGACCGCGCTCACCACCTCAAAAAAAATAAAACAAACAAACATAAAATAAAATAAACCTTGCGTGGCATTCAAACCAGATGTTTCCTCCTCACGCACGCACATTTGGACCACATCAGTTCACTGGTCATGGCTGCCGGAACGATCGGAGGCTGCAGCAAACGCATATATGGTTCACCACAGACGCTCAAAGATTTGGAGGCCGTTTTCTCCGATCGCATATGGCCCAGATTAGCCACCTATGACGAGACGAATCCGTTATATCGGTTGGTCTACCACGCGTGAGTCCCTCGGCCCGACCAATCTCCGATATCGGTGCTGACCTTGGACCACCATCCAGTCTCCACCCCGATGGCAAATACAAGACGATATTCCCCGACATCGCCGTGCGCAGCATGACCATCAGCCATGGCAAGAACGATCTCGGCTCTTACGAGAGTTCGTGCTTCTTCATAAAGCACATACCCACCAAGCACGAGTTCGTCTTTTTTGGTGACGTCGAGCCTGACAGCGTCGCCGTCAAACCAAGGAACGTCACCATCTGGCGGGCAGCAGCGCCCAAGATCCCACACGACCTCTCGGCGGTGTTCATCGAGTGCTCTTATCCAGCCGGCCGGCCGAACGAGATGTTGTGGGGCCATCTCAGTTCAGACCACTTTGTGCAGGAGATGATCTCACTTGCGACCGAGGTCGTTCTTGCACGTAAATCTCTCACCCTCTGCAAGACAGGGCCGTCGCGTCCCAGGAAGAAACCAAAGAGGGACCCTCTCCCTCCAGAGGCACTGTACGGCGCACTCACGGGTCTGAGGGTGTATGTCATGCATTGCAAGGAGCATTTCAGTACAGAGCTGCCGATAAGCCAAATCATTAGAGATCAGTGTCGAGAGATGCTCGCACCACACAAGCTCGGTTTGGAGCTCCTC
>JBBPJS010000339.1:0-18212 GCA_038088835.1 Singerocomus rubriflavus
AGGCACCGACTTGCCTCGTAGAGACCGACGTGTGTATTGAGTACGTTCATGTACTCACAGAGTTTCTCGTAGCTGTTGTTGGCGCACTGAACCCATTGAGGATCGGGATGGGCATTTCGGAGTAATTCTGCAAGGTCAATGACACCACACAGGAGGTCGCTGAGCCTGTCCAAGTTCTTGACGACCTTGAAGAGTTCAGACCGTGATTGGTTGGCGCGCAAGATGCGCTCGGTCAGCAGTTGTGCGCGGACGAGGGTGGACTCTGCCAAGGCGCCGAAAGCTGCAGGGGTGGTTAATTCTGGATGCTGGAAGATGCCCGAGACGGACAGCGGTCGTGACTGCCCGCCGTTCTGAGGCTGATCGAAAAGAGAGACGAGTTCCGCGTCGTCTGACGATGGAGAGATCGTCACGAGTGTAGCTGCTCTACGGAGGAGGGTGCGAGGCCGACCACGCACGCTACGAGCTGGACGAGATAACCTGCGCAAGACATTTTCGGTGAATTGTGCAGTCATTACGGCGTCGGTCAAGGCAAAACAGCGCGCCTGAATGTCACCGTCCGACCACACTCGACAAATTAGGAAATCTCCGCCGTCACACTGACCGAGTCAAATCAACGTCCTGGAGATATTTACTGGATTGGCTAGTACGATAAGTAAGTAAAATGCCGACGATAGATGCGATAAGTAGATTATGTTGCTTCAACAAAAAATGCGAGTAGGTGGTATGTGTGCAAACTGCCATCCTGACGCGAACGCAATGCTAGAAAAAATAATCAATGACCACCAGACCGCAACGGGTGCTGCACCTGCTCCGTGAATGAAGGCCGGGATTCATCCACGCGTCTATCTATATCCATCCCATCACTTGCTTCGCATCCCAGAGGCAGCCAGACATTATTGCTATTGCTGTGTCCATTCCCGTTCGTAGTCGCCAGAATTTTGCTACCAAGTATGGATGAGCGAGTAGGTCCGGCGACGGGCTCCACCGCATAGTACCAGAACTTGCTCTTCTTCTTCCCACTTACTTGTTCCATGGGGACCTCGCTGGGTCTTATTGCGGCTGCGCCTTCGTTTTTAAGCTTTTGCTCCATCCCTGGCGATGCCACCTCGGAACCAGGAAATCCCACGGAACCGGAACTTGTCGTGCTCTCTTCCGTCCGCGCACGCTTTGATGGACGGTCCAGCTGCACGTCCTCTGGAGCTCCCAAGCGACTCGACCGTCTCTCCCCCCGCCATTCTTGCACAGAAAAATCGGGCGAGCCACGCTTTCTTGTGACTCTCGTAGATCTCCGCTGAGGAGGTATGACCGCTCCTCGACGTCTACCCCGCGTTTCCGGTCGGAAGTCAAGAAAATCGTCGTTGTCAAAAGCGTCCTCATCGTCGTTCTCGTCCTCAAACTTATATTCATCAGCGTCATCCTTGTGGAGCAATATTAAATCGTCAACGAGGTGGGTATGAACTCAGAGCGAATTACCAACCTCGCCGCTCTCCATGTCATTGTACACGTAGTCCGGACGTCGTGTTTGCCGTCGTGTCCGCGTCTCCCTGATCTCAGCCTGAGCCATCAGGATCTGCTTTTGTTCAATCTTTCGGCGGACCCTCTGCACACGCTGCACGTCAAGTCAGCGATCAAGTCACACGCTCCTCTCACTATCTACCCCCTTCTACCTACGAAGCAGAAAGAAAGGACAACTCACCGCCAGCTCAGCACTTATGACATCGACTCGACCTTCAAGCGTTTCGATCAGTGCCAAGTGGGCCTGCTCTATCTTACTCTTCTTGTGAGTCTGTGGAGCAGTTGCCTTGAGCAATTCAATGACCGCCAGGTACTCCTCGCGCGTGGAGGCAATGGTCTGGAACGTCGCCGTGATTTTCCAAGGATTGGTCGACACATATATCCGCGGTGAATCTAAGATAGATCAGAACCGGAGCGAGCGGGAATCCATGAAAGACGGCTAATGCCGGATATAAAAGGGGCCCCCAAAATGCGTGCTTCACACCAAATACACGCAAATACGATGTGGGGCGAGGACAACGAAATGAATGACACGGACCATCCGCGACCCAGTAGCGCTTTCTTGAACAATCCTGTCCTAGCGGAAGGAGCTGTAACCTCTCTTGGCTCTTGGCATCGGATGCATCCGGTGGAGCATTTACGGGGTCTCTCTTCTTATGTTTGTGTTGCGTCACGCCCCAAGCGCGATCGATAATGTTCTTTACCTCGGTCGAATGTGAGAGCTGCATGTCCACAAGTAAGCGCAGGACTTTGAGCTGTTTCCAATCCAATGTTGACGCGTTTTAGGGGTCATTTAGCGCGGTTACGAGAATAGACCCACTTTCAGTATCCAATCAGCGGCGAAAAAACCACCCTCCAAGCTGGCAAAGGGGTCCACGTTCACTCCGCATTCATCATCCCAAAAAATGGTTCTCTCCGAGGTCTTAAAAGCATCTGCAATAACGCTGGATAGCGTCGAGGAAATCTGATCCACGCTAGTAGAACCTCGAAGTGTCCCCCATAACTGGCATGAACTAGGGAAGCGTGCATACCTCAAATTACGCGTTTGCGGACGCAGGTTTAGTATAAATTGTTGGAGTATCTTGGAAAGTATAGGGTCCGCCCCAGGCATCAGGAGGGCATTCTCGAAACTGTCATCGAGTGAAATCGAAAGTTGTGGGAGGAACTTGATACACATCCAAATGAACGGACACTCACTCCATCGGTGTGTCTAACCCCTCAACCTTTGAGCGCAGACCAGTGAACTTGCAAATGAATGAATACACATAGAGTGACTCCCATCTATCTGCAGGATGACGGGCATCGGAGGGTGGGCAGACGTGACCTTTCTTCTCAACCTGCTGTGCCACAGACATGATGCAGATTGAGTGGAAGGTGGAGGAAAAGGGTGGAGAAGTCGCGGACTGCCTCCGTAGCTACTTATATCAAAAGGCAGCACAACAAATATTTCACAATACGTGACCCCTGGAGCTTTCCGAATATCTTACATTCACTCGTTTAATACAATGCGCGAGTACACGAATTCACGAAACGAGGATATACCACACAACAGCCGCCACCAACTTGGCACAATAGGCACTGCGGAACCATGCTTCCCAGGAGGCGAGGCGCTCGACGCGATTTACGCGGGTATTATCCTGGACCGACCTGTGGAAAAAGCGTGAGAGTCTGCACGGACCACAAATTTTACAAGCGGACCTTTGGAATGTCGTGGTGCTCACTGAGCGCTTCCAGCTTGGCGTTGAATTCATTCACGCGATCCTTGTGTGTCTTGTGTGCTATCCTAGCTACTTTCCCCAAAAGCTACAAGCATGATGAACGAACGAGGAAGAACGTTGATCTGACGCTTACTCTGCGGCGCTGAGCTTCCTCAAACCGTCTCTCCGCATCTGTTTTCCTCTCATTGTCGTTAGAAGGAGAGGGAGAGGCACGGTTACTTCCGGATGCGGAACCTGGAATGGACACGACGTCTTCACTTAACAAGAGCTCCTTGGCTCGTTCGCAGTCCAACTCGTGTGTGCCGTCAAGTTTCGACTTTGACTTTGTTTTCTTCTTCCTAATGATCTGAGATGCTGTCGGAAGAACGGACGGGTAAGAGAAACATACTTTTTGACGATGCCCCCACCCGCGACACCTCCCTTGAGTTTGAGCGAACCCCCAGGACGAAAGTCGTAGTCGGCCATGACAGAGAGAAGCAGAGAGGGTCGGCTGACGTAACGCGACCCATCGCAAAAAATACAAACGCAGACAAACAAGTTATTGGGCTTTGGAGCGGGGAAGACGGTGACAAGCTGACTCGCTCGAATGGCCATTCTGTCCACACCGCTCCAATATCTTACTTCAATACCCCCAGTCACACGCGGCTTTACAGCCGCAACTTTGGTCGCTACTTCCCTGTACCTCTGGATCTGGTGGTCCACGGAAACCGTCTACATACCATGGCTAACCCTCGTGCCAGGCTCTAGTCTCTTCTACCCATGGACATTTGCTACCTCCGCCTTGGTCGAGGTTAGCATCATCGAGGTGTGTCGCTCTCTGCGACCTCAGTTTTCTTACACACTCATGCTCCGTAGCTGTTCGTGACAATGGCTGTCATACCAGCCTCGTTACGTTACTTTGAGCGGTTATGGGGTACAGTGGAGACACTGAAGTTTATTGTCGTCTGCGTCACAGTGCCAAATCTCATCGCGTTTGCCTTTAATTGGGTCGAATTCCTCGCCACCAGAAATGCGGACTTTTTCCTGTAAGACATCGTGACTACTTGGTTGATCACACTCTTAGCCTCGTCAGGTATGGCATGCAGTATCATGGCCAAATGGCACTCTTTACGAGTATATTGGTTGCATTCACGCAACTGATACCGGAACATCAAGTACAGATCCTCGGTTTTTTCAAAGTGCGTGTCAAGGCAAGTACTATCTCCTGTATCCCACCTGCCTCGTTGACCCTTCTGCAGACTTTGCCAATGGCATATTTGACTTTCTCCACTATCATGACAATCATCGGTTTTCAATGTCCGTATATCGTCATCCAGTTTGGCTGGTTTGTCTCGTGGATATATCTGCGCTTTTATAAGCGCAACATAGACATGGGCAGTGGCACCAGCACCTACGGAGATAGAAGTGAAACATTTGCCCTCACGAGCTGGTTCCCTCCTTTCTTACAGTGAGCCCCCAAATCTTCTTGGTCGTTGTATATTGACGGACCGTTTCCAGTCCCCCTCTGTCGGTACTTGGGAATGCCGTCCACAAAATGGCAACACGATTTCATTTGATTCCAACTCCTGTGTCCCACGATATCGAGTCTGGGTATAGCCAACTTCCTGGCGGCGCTAGGGCTGAAGCTGAGCGGCGACGGTATGTACGCTGACTGTCAAGGAGTAACGACATGTCTGACCTGCATCTCAGTGCGCTCGCTCTCAAGGCACTCGATCAGCGGTTAGCCAACTCGGCTACCAACCCGCCCATCCAAAATGGACCTTCAACATCGCAGTCATCACGCATGTCAAATGCAACGCCAGCACCACCTCCGGTCGACCGAAAAGCCAGTCCAGTTGAGACAGACAACGCAGACCCAGTAAACAATGAACCAGAGGGAAGATAATGTGTACCTAGCAAGATCGTTGTCAGATGCCCTCTTAAGACTAGTATTCATGAATCCGCTGCACCGTAGCATTCCATGTATCCAAATTTCGAGTATTACATAATCGATACCTCGTAGATTTTGGCCAGTGTCCTGAGTGGACGTGTCGTGTTGAACATTGCATGACTCGACGATCGTCGACGGTGTCGGTGGCCTCCTTGGCTTCATCCAGAGCACCTTTGGAACCCTTACTATTACCAAGTGCAGCGTCTGTTCCATCTCCACCTTCAGGCAGACTACCTCGGGCGATTTCACAATCTAGCAGTTTCATTCCCAGATTGCAAGACGACGCCATAGACATTGAACCGGATGAGCTCTTTGCAAGATATACTATAGCCGAGGTCAAGACAAAGCAAGCGCAGCTGAGGTACAGCGTACACTATCATTCTGGACTTGTTGACCGACTTACGGATAGGGCTGACGCCGAGGCAAAGCAGGAAGACCTTCGGATCATGGTTGGGTGCGTGGAGACGTCCGCAATGTGACCTATTCCTGACGACACTTGGAAAGCGCAGGGAACGATACCGTGACCTACTTCAGGCATCCTCCTCAATCACCTCCATTGCAGCATCTGCGAAGCGCGTACAAGAAGCACTAAATGAAACTATAACTGCTATTCAATCCCAAAAGGTGCATGGAATCCAGAATCATGTCTCGCAGAGTGGAAAGGACGGTGGGTTGATGTGGCCTTGTTCGCTCACGTGTCTTAATCGCTATAGGATTTAGATTCGCATCTGCAGATGTTACAGGTACTTTCTGCACATATAAAACTACTCCTGGATGCACCAGAGCATCTATGGAGGTTGATTGAACGCGAGAAATACTTTCAAGCTGCTTGGTTATTCCTCCTCGCGCGCGTCGTTCATCGAGCCTTGATTCACGATGATACTCAGGATGATGAAAGCTGGGCGCAACACGGTATCGATGTACTGGTCAGCCACTAATCCGAGCTGCTAAACATCATCCAACAAGTTTTGCTACAGGAACAATTTCCTTTAATTCAGCGGCAGTGGGAGACCATATCCCATTTCCGCACCCAGATCATACATAGATCAACGTTGTCGTTGAGGCTGTACCACAAAACCTGCGAAGTTTGTCGTTTATATTGTTATTGTTTTTGCAAAATATAATGTCTGTTGTCCAGGAGACCTGTGCTACTCTTTTAACGCTTCATATTCTTGACTCTCGGCCACTTACGGAGACCTTGACGATTTACCTTTCTCAACGGACACGAACTCTGAACGCTTTACTTGCCAAAGGTCTCGATATACCTGAACATCTTGGCAATGGCCCGCAGATGAATGGTAGTCCCCAGGAAACTTGGAAATTTTCTGAAAGGGCAACGAAATATCTCGCAAGAAGTTCTGCGACTGCTGTCAATAATTTGACTAGAACAACGCTAGAGGTGATTTCACGCACACTTTACACTGCCCGCGCAGTTTTTGGCACCTCTGCTTCAGCACGCTCTCTAGCTGAAAGTGCGCTAGATAGCATACAATCTGAACCTTCATCTGCCCCCTCAGTCAGCCTTCCTGCCGAGCTGCTTTTAAGCACCCAAGCAGTCTTGAACTCGCTTCCCTCGACTCATGTTTCTCTCCTCCCTGCAAACATCCGAGGATACCGACCCTTTGTTGACCTGACGTCCGTTTCGTCCTCACTTCCACAAGAAGTGCTGCGTGATAAACTGGCAAGTTGGTTTGATCAGTCCACAGCAAACCTCCGTAGTGCATTCGACAAGTGGCTTGCATCGCTTGATGTAGTGAGTGCTGTTTGGAAGGTCCGATCATCATTACGGAAGTGGGTGATACATTCAGGCCTCGAAACACCCGAAATAGTCAATCTCACCCAGCTCCTGGATGAAGTATTCAGCACACGTATCACGAGTATTTGGAGGGCGGTGCTTGCGCGTGCAGAGAATGAGTTCTTAAAAGCGCTTGGGTCTCTGGGATCCGACGAGGGTGCGGAATCCGTCTAGAACTTGTAGGTAATCCGGTGCTCATGTTGTCTAGATATGTTCTCGCCCCTCCGCAGTCTATACTGTTCCATGTCGGTCATTCAAACACCGTCCTGGACGGGACCTTTACCTTTTGACTCTGGCTTTCACACGTATGAAGCAGCGTTGACGCAACGACTCGAAGGAAGAGCTCCACAATTGCACGAAGCCTTGCGAACACTAGAAGATGCTGCCGCTTCGATGCAGAAAGACCGATCCAGAATGTTTGCAGATGGTGAAAGTAGCCAGTATGTCGTGATGATGGTGACACTATCACGACTCTTATCTCCCCTCCTACAGAAGGATGGTCGATCTTACAGGAGCATACCGTCCAGAGGCGCGAGCATTGTGTGTCAGGGTGGCATCAGCCCTCAAAATATTTTCTCAGGAGCTCATGGCTAGCCCTGGTAAGTCGAAGGTTTTCGCAATATACCCTACTCTCAACCCACCCCAAAGATATCAGAACGACAATGAGTAAGATCGTTTTTTATGCTCACGTAGCGAAAGAGCTCTCTACCTCGCCCTTCGTTTGCAATATCGGATGCGACCAGGCTGTAATAACCAGTAAGCTGTTGACGATATTTGTTCTATGGAGGAATTTACGTCTTGTCCTTGAGGCTTCCAAGAAGAAATGAACGCGTTATTTGAACAACTTATGTCATGTTGGGAAGAATATATTGTTTCCAAGTTGGTGTTACATTATGCCCACAACGCAACAATTCAGCAGATACGCCCCGGTGTGTCACTTGCTCACTTTTTGATTTCCTCCAGTATACTTACGCTGGTATAGGATTCACCTGTGCACATCCATCTCCATTAATGATGGAATGTCTATACTTGCTCTCTTCTTCCATTCATAACCTAGGCATGAGTCATCATCAGTCGTGTCTGTCGACCATCCCTCGAAGGATGATGGCCAAGTTTTCAACCGCATTCGTTCGGAGCGTCGATGGCGAAGCCTCTCTGGGAACACTCCAAGTCTTGTACGACCTTTCATTCCTCCTCCACCTCGGCTCCAAGTGGAAAAGTGCAGAAATGACAACAGTAGAACCCGCAATCGACCGGTTGCGATCACACGTGTGTCTGTCCCATGTCGCTTTGTGGGGCTCCGCTAACGTCGTAGCATTGTCACAGTTGACTGATCCTTCCAAATATGACCCAGACCGTAATGCGTCGGAATGTCTCGCAAGGACACAAATGCTTATATCGGCACTCCTGCCACCCACGTCCGAGGCGGCTGAGGTTACACCGAAGGAGAATGGCGACAAGATGGCTGGAGTACTTACTTATGGTGTGCCTGTGGTGGACTCTCAATTTGTTCCTGCTGTCGAACTTGCGCCGACATCGTTGCGGTTCCCTCTCTTACTCGTTGATACTCGATGATAGGTGACGAGGAGCAAATTCACCATGGGAGACTGTCCCTTCGCTGCCATGTCCTCTGCTTATCTTGCTTGACTTTATTTAAACTTGAAACGCCAACGCGCATTCTTGCGGTCGAACATCCCGTCGTATTGCGAGAACCCTAGGATGTATTTCCGATCCATCTGGCTACCAATGATGGTGAGTCGGTGCCAGGCGGTGGGTGATATGTCCTATCAGGGTGATCCTCACGCTACCTTCACGCGGGCCCACTCGGGACTTGACAAATGTTCTCCACTACACGTCTCCAATAACGCGAGATACCGGCTGATCTCCTCGTCGATCTCTTATATTTGCTGGGTCGACTGCTACGAGCCCTTGAAAATCCACTATTCGCGAAAAATAATGACAGGTATGCAATTCGAAGTATCGGATCTGCCTGTGCGATGGACTTATCACAAGCCGAGACAGACAAGCTTTATCCACCTGATCTCCGTCATTTGACCTCTGTGTATCTTGCCTTGCTCATTAGTGGGGGACAGGTTGGTCTTCCAATCATAGTTTTGACTGCTTCGATGTGCAGGAAAGTGACCTGGCACCCGACCATCATCAATTTTTGCGTCACATGGATTATCTACTCAATCATCTATTCTCTGTAGTAGGCGACACGACTACTATGCATGCGACAGAACTAATTGCTGGGATAGCCTATATGTCGGGGCCAGTAAAGACGATCGATACTTCAAAACGTGTATGGTGCAAGCCAGCATGATCCATGGAGCGGCTCCAATGTACGTTGCTTTTCTGGGGGGAAAGTATGGCAACCCCACACTGAGCTTGACGCACCTGTTACTAGGGTAGTTGTTGCCGGCCTCACGATCGTTCTTCATGTGAGGTTCAGTCGGTTATCCTTGAGAGTCACTGATGCTCTTGCAGACATGGACGACGGTGCAGTGCTTGCAGTGTGCCATCCTTAACCGCATTCCTCGGATGCTATGTTTACTCCTGGTATCTCGGTAGTCTGTATGGGATCCTTTGTAATTCTGACCCCTTGTACTAGATGTTTGGCACGCCTTACGTCGTCTTCATCATCTTTTCGGTGGGCGTTGGGACCGTGAGTGCTAGCTTGTATCTTTGGATTGACCGCCCGACCAAACTTCGACCTAGTTCGTTGTGTCACAGCCGCAGTTGGTGCATTCAAACGGACTATATTGCATGATTCGAAACGGTCGACCGTCAGTTGACCCGTGCGTCATGTAGTCTTATATTGACTGTCGATACATTCATGCAGGGTTGTCATTGTTCCGTCCTTCTGCGCCGTAGTGATGGTCATAATACTCACTTTGGAGGGTATGTTGTTCAATGTGACAGCATGTCTGTGATCCTCTTCACAAGTCATGCAAGTCGTTATGACAGTCCAATACTACCGCCAATGGAAGATCATCAAGGCGTCCTTCCCACTTGCTACTCAGACACCATCACGCTCACTCTGCTTTCGGGTCGGCCTCCTCTGTCTCTATTCCTGCGTCACCCTCACGTAAGTCTGCCTCGTCCCAAGGATTGTCCCTAATAAATGGTGTGAAGGTCTGCAATATTTTTCTTGAGCGATACGGAAACAGAAGTGAAGTACATGCTCCCAGCTGCCCGTGAGGTCTCACCTCACCATCTCACTCGCGCTACTCACCCCCATCCCAGTTCCACTGGGCGCATTCATCGTCTTTGGTTTGCGAGAGGCACGTCCTCTTAATGAGATGTTGCTCATGTTCTTAGTCCCACGACACACAGGGCATAAAGCCTTTATGGACGAGTGTTTCGCACAAGCGCAAGCATTCGGGTTCGTCACGCGAATTAGAGGTGCCGAGTGCCAGAGCTGCTTCAAGATACAATCCCACGTTGACACCAACCGGACTCTCTGAGGAAACCTGAAGAGAACCCAATATGTTAATACGAAAATATTCGACTGGCATACGATTTCTCTGCTCGCAAAATAGGGCACGCATTATTAGTTGCACTCATCGGCCCATTACACTCGGATGATGTATCATCGAGACAAGCGCAAAGTTTGGTAACGATGGACATCATTAGCGCTGGGAAGGAGTGAAGTACAAGAGATCGAAGACTCGACGCAGAGGGCACGAGACGAGGTAGATGGAGTGAGATAGACTATGCACCACCGCTATCGCCACCAAGTTAGTATGATGCTAAACATGAATACCGATAGAGTACGTACACGAGTATGTTATTTCTGAGTGTGATAATTCAGACTGGCATAAGGAACAGGGATGCATGATACTCACATTGGGATGTGGATAAGTTTGACAAAGTACCCAATGAATCCCATGACAGCAAAACCAATTGCGACTGCTCTACAAATTTGGATGAATTCTGGAACGCTCACATAAACGATTAGCCCGGAAGGAGAGGTTTGGACCAAGTACCTTTTTGTGATGGTTTCGTGCAGCGAGTCAGGAACTGTATATAGGCGGTGAGTGTTCGTTTCTTGCGAGACCCGAAAAGAATAGCAAACCTGGTTTCCATCCTTGACGAATTGTTGAGGGATGTCTAAGAACTCTTTGAACTTTTCAGACATGGTGATGTTTCTGGTCTGAGAAAATGTCGAGCAAGCTCGCAGACGTGTCCTGCTGGTTTGTCGTTTCCCACGATTTCGCTCTCGTTTTCGTCAGGCGTTGCAAGGTATCGTCTACCGTTAAACAGGCTGCGCACTTTATCCACTGAATTTTCTACCAGAGAACTACGGGACGCCATCTGGGTGCATGAATGTCCCTTAGCTGCGCCTCCTCTCAGCTAGAACGTATCGCAATCGTCGTCCACCGCTCGGTGACTCGCCGCACTACAAAACAGCGGACTGTAGTCATTCCAGACTTCAGAAGATGGTTGACCGCAACGCACACGTCGTTTTCACACCGTTCTGCCGCCCCCACCAACCTCTCTGGAGATGTTTCACGAGTTCCATTGAACAAGTTGACTGCGATCCATTCTCACATCAACCAAGTGCTCAACACCCTGCCAGGGGGTGATAGCCCCACCAATGAAATCGTATTGTCAGCGGACGAAGTCATGCGCATTCTCGGCACACTCGCTGTGTCTGCTAGGCAACAGGACTTAGTTTTGATCGAGAGAGTACTTGGCCAACTGACACCTCTGTGTGGTATTTGCGTCGATGCAGAGATCCATGGCCATATTCTGCAAGGCTTGATGAGAAATGGAAATACACAAACCCTCCTCAACTGGCTTAGCCAGATGCAAGAAAAACCAGGAAACATTCGGCCTTTTCTCGAGCACTGGCATACGTTTCTCAATTACTGTGCGGACAATGGTCAACCCAAAATCATACGCCATGCCATGTCGAAAATGGCTCGCTCGGGGCGCAAACCTAATAATGATACTTTTAGGATATTCTTCCGAGCATTGTTCAACTCGGGCGCTCCTGTCAGCGAATTTTACAGTGCTTTGGATCGCATAGAGAATTATTCCTTTCGCTATGACGAAGGCCTGGCAGAGATGCTTTTCGAGGGCTTTATGAAACTCAACGAGCCGCAACAAGCCGCCGAGGTAAAGGCAGAGTTTCAAAGGCGATTTAGCAAGCGTGTCGTCAAATCTAGTGCGGTCCAAGCGGAATGGGAGGAGAGTCTGGAGAACGAAGTTGAAAAGTATGGTATTGCATCAGCGGTCAAGCTCTGTGACGATTTTCGAAAAGAAGGGTACAAGATTACTTCGCATACCCTTACCATCATGCTACGCTCCAGTCGCCGGGTTGCTGATATGGAGTATGTAGAAGAGACTTTGCAGATGAAAGCTGGTCCCATCCAATGGTCAATTCTAATTGGCAATGCCGTTCAAGCGAATGACCTCACTGGTGCTCATTCAATCTACCAACAATTCAGATTGCGAGGTTTGACACCCGATGCCCCGCTTATCCAACCTCTTGTTGCCGCCCTTTGTGATTCCGCCTTCCGGAGCCGCGACGATGGACCGATAGACCAAGCACTAGGATTGTATCGAGAACTCGCTTGTGCCAACCCACCATCGTCTTCTGATACTACCACGACACGACAGTTTGGCCGTCAGCGTTCACTAGGGCCCGATGCTTACATGTACGGGTCTCTTCTCCGTGCCATGGCGAACTCGGTCGACGTGCAAAAGTATTCCCAGTTCGCCATAGATCTTCTTGCGGACATGGAAGCCAGAGAGATCAAACCCGATGGTCCTGTTGCCATCGCCTCACTCGTTGTTATGGCCATGCGCTCTTCGGACAGCTTTGATGACGCCCTCAAAGCGTATAGAAAGGTGATGGGAGGTGAAAACCCAAAGAATATCGGTGTCAAAGGGTACCGGTGGATACTCTACGTCTTATCACGCCTCACCTTTAAACATGGACCTACAATGCCGTCCATCTGGCACTACTTTGAGATCGTCAAAGACATGCGTCGGTCGGGGGTCGAGATTACTCCATACGTCTACGCGTCCCTTCTAAGGCGGCTCGCAAAGCTCGCACAGGGTGCCTCCGAAGACGATAACCCGAGACTCGCTGCGTCCGTCCGCAGAGTACATGACCACCTCACGCTCGATCCGTCTATTACTCCAGATACCCTGCTCTGGAATCAGCTGATGGACACATACCAGCGTGTCGGTCTCTTCGCCGAAGCGTACAGAGTTTGGGAAGTACTCCTCATCAGTGAGACGTACGATCATGCAAGCGTATCCATCATCTTGGATGCTTGCGGGTATGCTAACGCATGGCCGCTCGCCGAACAAGTGGTCAAGAAGCTCTCAGAACGGTCTTTCCTCCTCAATCAAGGTAATTGGAATGCGTACGTGGAGTGCATGTGTCGGAACGGAATGTTGAATGATGCGGTCAAGATGGTCTGTCTGGAGATGGGGAAGAACCAAAAAGATGTCAAGCCGAACTCGACGACTGCTCGGGTACTCTTGACATTTGCGACGAGGACGAACCAACAGGACGAAGTTGCTATACGCTTACAGCGGTATCTTCCTGATCTGTGGGAGAGTCTGCCTGCTGATCTTGGGGAGTTGATTATCAAGCCAGGAGGGACAGAATTGGACATGAAAGTAGAATAATCATTAATTGTCTAAGTGACACTGGACGGTTGTGTATAGCAAGTACATGGGGCGGTATCATTAAGGCGTGTGGTTGAACATGACGCGTGAACTGAAGGAACCCACCAAGTAACTTGAAACAAGTCTGACATGGTGTCCAGAGAGATCGTAATATACTCAAGATGATGCCAACTCTTCCACGGAGGGGCAGTCACACTTGGAACATCAAATCAGCAATGAAACCCGGACAACACCAAACACTTGAACTTACGACAAGGTTGAGGTCACCAAAAGCTTCAGCCACACCAATCAACTCAGAGGACGAAGAGTTGCATGAATGAGACACTTACCATCATCAATACGAGAGACTATCGGCCAAAATTTCTTCTCTCGCAACCAGGGTACAGGGTAAGCAGCCTCTTCTCGAGAATATGGACTGTGACAAACTATGAACATCGTCGATTATGGTACAAAAACACAGACGCACCGATTCCAATCCTTGTCTGACAAAACAATAGCAGAAAGCGGATGAGGGGCGTTCTTGAGGAGGTTGTTGTCCTTCGGTTGTTTGCCTGATATAATATCGTCGACTTCCTTGCGAATTTGAATCATAGCGTCACAGAATCTACGCGGCATAAGCAGGGGAGTGAGCCATGAGTATGACCTTCAAAGCTGCAACTAACCTATCCACTTCTTGCAGGGTCTCCGACTCCGTAGGTTCGATCAGCATACACGTCGATATAGGCCACGAGCAAGTTGGTGGGTGGAATCCGTAATCCTTTCATCAACACGACTCAGTTTCAGTGGTAGCTACCAAGTTAGATTTGCCCACCTGCAACCTCTTTGCAAAGTCCGTGACCTTCAGACCAGCAGCTTTGTCGAACTCCACAAGATCAATCAACAATTCATGCGCAACACGGCCATTGGCATTCTTAAAGCGGATGGTATAGTGTCCTGAGAGTCTTTGAGCCATATAGTTTGCGTTAAGGAGTGCGACGTTGGTTGACTGAGATAGACCATTGCCGCCAAGCATCTTGATGTAGGCCCAGGAGATTAAAAGAATGGAAGCACTTCCAAAGGGCCCGGCAGAGACTGCATTTATCCCCCTATCTCCGCCAGTTTGGACAAGTGGATGAGAGGGTAGGAATGGAGCAAGATGTTCAGCAACGCAGATGGGACTGAAAGAAGATGGGTGACATCAAGTATTGATTTGAATATTTCACTCACCCGACCCCGGGTCCTCCACCGCCATGGGGACTGGCGAAATAGTTAGGTCCGCCTCCAGACGGATCATGATACACACATACATGGCAAATGTTTTGTGGAGGTTGAGATGACATACATCTCCACCGCAAACGGCAGGATTTGTCAGCCCAACCTGAGCGTTTAGGTTTGCACCATCCAAGTAAACCTGTCCTCCGTTCTCGTGGATAATCTTGCATGCATCTGCAACGCCATCTTCAAACACACCAAATGTCGAAGGGTACGTGATCTACAGGCCACCGGATTAGGCAGCTAGTCGGTGTGGGAAAATGGGACTTGCCATGCACGCAGCCAAGTCGTCCTTGTGCTTCTTAGCTTTAACCTTGAGATCGATAAGATCAAGGTTGCCATCCGCATGCGTCTTGACAGGGACAACTTTCAAACCGGCCATGGCAGCGGACTGCAGCGATAATGTAAGCTTGACAAACCTTGATCTATAACGGTCTAACGTACAGCAGGGTTGGTACCATGAGCGCTTACCGGAATCAAGCACACATCACGGTGGCCCTCGCCGCGCGAAACATGATATGCGCGAATGATAGTCAAACCAGCGTATTCTCCGGCGGCACCTGAGTTAGGTTGTACGGAGCACGAATGGAATCCGGTGATTTTGCAAAGGTCTGCCTCGAGTTCCTGTGCACATTATAATCTCACAAGTAACACAAACCATAAGTTTGAGAGTACCTTGATCATCTGCTTATACCCTTGTACCTGGTCTACTGGAGCAAATGGATGGACATCACCAAATTCTGGCCAAGTCAATGGGATCATGCTGGAGGTGCTGTTTAGTTTCATGGTACAGCTGCCAAGGGGAATCATGGCATGGACGAGCGATAGGTCTTTGGACGCAAGATGGAAAATGTAGCGGAGCATCTCGGTCTCGGAGTGGTGCGAGTTAAACACGGGATAAGGGAGGAATTCAGAGGTGCGGACAAGCGATGAAGGAATGGGGGTGGTAGTGGGTTCAGGGACGCTGGCAAGGACATCTGTGGGCCCCGAAGCGGCCGTAGCAAATATGCTGACTAGCGCTTTAAGGTCCTCATGACCGACGGACTCGTCAAGGGTGACACCGACATGCGTGCTGTCTACCTTGCGAAGGTTGATGAATCTGAGAGCTGCTGCTGCGTGAACGACCTCTGCATTCTCGCAGACAGGAGACACGTTAACCGTCAAGGTGTCAAAGTAGGCGTCATTGACTACTGTGAACCCGAGGCGCTCGATGCTGGCGCGGAGGAGTTGGGTAAAGAGATGGACTTTCTTCGCGATGCGCGTCAGACCGACTGGACCATGGTAAATGGCATACATGGCAGCCATATTTGCGAGAAGGGCCTGACTAGTACAGATGTTGCTGGTTGCCTTCTCTCGACGGATGTGTTGTTCTCGGGCTAATCATAAACGTAAGGCTTCGTTCGAGGTAAAACTCAAGTCACTGACTCTGTAAAGCCAGCCTATATGCTGGGTTACCCAATGTATCCTTACTCCGCCCAATTAACCGACCGGGCATCTTCCTCTTTAGAGTGTTCGTGACAGCAAAGAAAGCACCGTGGGGACCTCCATAGCCTGCTGGTACACCGAAGCGCGCTGAATTGCCCAAGACAATGTCAGCACCCCATTCGCCAGGTGGAGTGAGCATAGTCAAGGCAAGAAGGTCGGTGGCACAGACGACAAGTGCGCCATTAGCGTGAACCTGATCTGCGAGTTCTCGATAGTCGGAAATCTGGCCATTGACATCGGGGTATTGAAGCAAGACGCCGGCGAGGTCAGCGCATAACTCTGGATCTTTGAGGGTCATCGTGGCATCGCCGACGATGAGACGGATGCCAAAACTCTCGGCGCGAGTACGAAGGACGGCGATGGTCTGCGGAAGAACGGCGTTATCGACTAAAAAGGACTTGCGCTTTTGGCCAGAATGAACGTAAGCCATGACCATGCCTTCGGCTGCAGCGGTTGCCTCGTCCAAAAGGGAAGCGTTTGCAACATCCATGGCCGTCAACGACATGATCATTGTCTGATAATTGACAAGGGACTCAAGACGGCCTATTGCCAAAATTAGATCTAGGATGAGAAAAGTCGCAAGACCCGACCTTGGGATATCTCTGGCTGGTACGGAGTGTACGGAGTATACCAGGCAGGATTTTCCATGACCTGGGACAATTTCAGGCAACCAGCGACGGCAGAATGCGCAAGACTCACGTTTCGAAGGATGACAGGAGGAACAACGGCACTGTGGTAACCCATGCCTATGTAGCTCTTGAATTGGGAGTTCTGCTTTCCAAGGGTCTTTGCGCGGGCATGAAGCTCGGACTCGCTGAGCGCGGGGATGGAGAAGTTGTTGATAGTGGTAGGGGGAATACGAATGCTGGCGGGGACAGTCTCGGACAAGAATGTGTCGAAAGAGTCATAACCAAGCTTGGAGAGCATGAGGGATGTCTCATTGTCATCTGGACCGACGTGTCTATCAGTGAAGGTATCGAGGGAGTCGAAGAGAGAGGAAGAGGCCTTGGCCGTTGCAAGATGCCGCGCATGGAAGGGAGTGCGCTTCGGAATAGGGGAAAAGAGGGCGCGCTTGAGAGCAGATGCAGAACGCAAGGCTGCCATGGACAGGGACGAGGAAAAGGGAGGGTGAGAAGGGAGAGACCGGACAAGAGGTGAGATATAGCTGGATGATGTTCACCGAGCCAGGTTCCAACACTGTCGATTACGCTTTTTGTAATGGCACTTGCGTGGGCTCTGAGAATCACGTCGATAAGGAGCAACGCGGCCAAGTCGTCGCCTAGCCTGTGCACGCACCATGTCCATGGCCCGCCGTCGTCGATGGCGATGAGGAGAAGGTGTACGGTGACGCTCAGATCCATGCTCGGGGCAGACCAGACGAAAAATCTTTTTTTGCCATTCAAATTTTCCATATATGGCATATCAGCTCTGTCACGCGGGTTACAACGCTTGGATAGGCATTTTGGCGATGATCAGCGTCTTGAGCGCTAGCAAGGCCATCTTTGAGCATCGTCCGCTGCCAACGACGCGCTCGTTGACGGGGTCGCGTACCAGTCGTGTACCAGATGAGACTGCCACTACGGAAGCGGAGTGCCGCAGTAAACCCATTCCATTACGCCTACGTCGCGCCCACCCAAATACTGCAAGCTCAACTGACACGCTCCATATTGTCAGAGCATGAGTGCGAGCCCATCGGCGCAGCCGTAGCGAATAAATCCGATCACGTCCTCTCCCTGATTTCTGTTCTCTCTCAGGGTCAGCGCTGTCTGTGAACCGGGTCAACCCCTTTAGCTCACCGCGGGTCTTCCTCTTCATGTCGCTCTTGCATCGCCTGCAGACCGTCCTTTTCCACGAGTCCGGCAACGAC
>JBBPJS010000340.1:0-18194 GCA_038088835.1 Singerocomus rubriflavus
GTTGTGCACACTTGCTAACACAGAGTACAAGTGTGGTGGTGATATCATAATACAAATAAGCAACATCAACTCCTCAGAAAACAAACAGGGACCTGCCAAATATGAGGCAAACCTATACCTGAACATTGATGGAATCATACACCAAGCCACATTCATTATTATTCACTGTGTGTTGTGGAACCAACGAGTTATGCTACACTGCCAACATAACCCAACCAACTCAGCGGACGACCAGAGATCTCAGTACAGGGCTAAACCATAATGTTGGATAAAGGGATAATGACTAGGACAGTCTTGAGGTCTGCGGATGTAGGAAAGGACTGCACATCGGGGGATCTTCTGTATCTAGAACTCTAGGACTACTCTTGCAAGTCCTTAATAGCAATCGTACTCTTGCAACGATGCTCTGTCTTCCTCCTAATACCTAACCCCTAACGGAAAAGGCATAATCATGTTCGTACTATGGGGTGAGGATTCAGGTACTCAGGTAATCGCGTGACTATTAACCAGGTTGTCATCCTTAAGAACGAAGACGGTGTCACCATAGATCCTTGGGTCTATATGATAACCCCAAAGGATGTTCCAACGAGAAACACGATGCTACTCGTGGCTTAAATATCTGTATATGTTCCTATAATATGATAAGACCTTCACGGCAACAATAGCCTCTTGAGGTCGCAGGTATAACATCAGTAGTTGATATGGTGGAGACTACATCACATGATCTTTAATGATTTCTGGTACTGGTCTTGATACAACGAATGTCTTTCATACTTGCAGAGGTTCTGGGTTCTGAACTAGCCATGGTACGAGTTTGCTAGCTTGCCATAACATTGGCAGTTTGGTGATGCTAAAATAATACAATGGAACGATGGGGGAAGAAGTAAAGGGTTAGCTTTATCTCCAGTGTTGTGGAACCATAGAGTTACGCTACTCTGCCAAACAACCCAACCAACCTGGCGGACGACCAGAGATCTCAGTATAGGGCTTAACCATAATGTCGGAGTAAAGGGATGATGACTAGGACAGTCGGAAGGTCTGCGGATAAAGGGAAGGACTGTGCGTTGGGGGATCTTCTGTGTCTGGAACTCCAGGACTACTCTTGCAAGTCCTTGATAGTAACTGTACTTTTGCAATGGTACTCTGTCTTCCTTCTAATACCTAACCCCTAACGGGAAAGGCATAATCATGGACGAGCCTTGGGGCGAGGGTTCCAGCTCTTGGGTAATCGCGTAGCTGTTAACCAGGTTGCTATTCTTGAGAACGAGGGTGGTGTCACTGTAGATACGTGGGTTTGTGTGAATACCCCACGTATGTTCCAACGAGAGATGCGATGCTACTCATGGCTTAAATATCTGTAAATGCTAGAACTAATATAATAAGACCTGCACGGCAACGATAGCCTCTCGAGGTCACAGGTATAACATCAGTACTCGGTATGATAGAGGAGTACGTCACGTGATCTTTGATAGTTTCTGGTACGATGGTTCTTTCAATGAATGTGTTCTGTTCTTCTCTGTTACTGGGTTCTGTACGAGTGCTTGAATGAGTTGGCTAGCTAGCCATAGATCAGCGGTACGGTGATGCTAGGACGATGAAACGATAGAGGGAGGAGTGAAGGTTAGCTTTATCTCCAGATGGCTTACTCCTGAGGCTCAGTTAAGAGGGCCAGGCGAATACCATCCCTTACTTGATCTGTTGTCACTAGGCCACCTTGGTAGGCAGGGTAGGATGCGAGGAAACAAGTGGATTAGGCTGGAGGAACAGCCTGTACTCATAACCCCTTATATATGTTACATGAGTGAGCACAGACCAAGCTGTGACTGGGTCTAGGGTATACTGGTATTAATGCTATAGGACAATAAGGTAAAGGGTGTAGTCCATGAGTAAAAGGTTAGGCACTTCATCTATCAGAATGGAATGAAGCGGAGATGAAGTGCAGGGTTTAATATAATGTGGAGTGATTGATCACAAGATGTGACTGATCAGAGAGAGATCGTGGCAGAGATCCATCTAGAATCTTGCAGGGTCATGATTGAGATGCGATCTTGATAAGTGATTGTACTGATCAGAGGGAACGATGGAGATAAAGAAGGTGAGGTGATCGGAATGGAAGAGTGATCGGTGATTCGTGAAGAATGTGAAGAGAGATAAGAGATGTGATGCACGTGAAGGTGTGAAGGTATGACGATGTGAAGGAACGGAAGAGGTCATGTGATCAGGGATGAGTCATGAATAGTACTCGTGCATGCAAGCAAGCAGTCATTGTACTGTCATATCGTTAAGTATCGTACACAATTCATAACATCCAGACGGCTCACTCCTGAGGCTCAGTTAAGAGGGCCAGGTGAATACCATCCCTTACTTGATCTGTTGTCACTAGGCCACCTTAGTAGGCAGGGTAGGATGTGAGGAAACAAGTGGATTAGGCTGGGGGAACAGCCTGTACTCATAACCCCTTATATACGTTACAGGATAGTGCACGGACCATGCTGTACACTAGGGTCTAGGGTATATGTGATTAATGCTATTGGATTGTAAGATAGAAGGAAAGAGTCCATGAGGTAAATGTTAGGCAACTCATCTAATAGAATGGAAGAAGCGGAGATGAGGTTGCAGGGTTTAATGTAAAGAGATGATTGATCACAAGATGTGACTGATCGGAAAGGGGGATTGTGGCAGAGATCCATCTAGGATCTTGCAGGGTCATGATTGAGATGCAATCTCGATGAGTGATCATACTGATCGGAGGGAACGATGGAGATGAAGGAAGAGGGATCGAAGATCAAAATGGAAGATTAATTGATAATGTCATGAAGTGTGAAAGGAGAGATAGTGATGATGTGAAGACGTGACAGGGTGAAGAGGTGAAGATGTGAAGGGATGAAAGAGGTCACATGATCAGGGAATCATGATTGAGTACTCATGCATGCAAGCATAGCAGTCATTGTACCAAGTATCATACACAATTTATAACACTGTGGAACTAACAATGTTATTCTGGGAAATTCCTGGCTCTAGAACATCAATTCCAAAATCAACTGGAAAACAAAGGAGATGAAAATATCACTGCAAACCAATCTCTTGAATATCTACTACCACTCTCACATCAAAGAGGAAACGAGAAAAATACCTCAACACATCAATATAATAAAGAAAGAAACCCCCCATTTTTTCAATTACCTTCAATGCTAATCCATAAAAGCACAAGTTCAACACAACATAAACAAAAAAAAAAGTATTGGACAGGTCATCAAATCAGGGCAGCAGTTCACCACTGTGCAGGCCACCATGTCAACAGACTTAGCCATCAAAGCCCTTAAAAACAAGCCAAAAATCACTCTTTCTGAAGTATATTCTGACTATGCAAAAGTATTCTCTGAAACCACCACTAATCACCTTTCTCTTTCCAGAGAATACAACCATAAGATAAACCTACAAGAAACCTTTAAACCCCACATCAACAAGTTATACCCTTTCAACTCCAAGAAGCAAAAAGCAACTGAAACTTTCCTAAATAAAAACCTAGCCTTAGAAAAGATTAGATCGTCCAAATTGCCACAAGCTTCACCCTTCTTCTTCATCAAAAAGAAGAATGGAAAACTACAACCATGTCAAGACTACCAATACATGAATGAACATATCATTCAAGATGCCTACTCTCTCCCATTGATTTCTGACCTAATGAATAAACTTAAAAACACAAGAATTTTCACCAAATTTAACATTTGGTGGGAATATAACAATGTTCATATCAAAGAAGGACACCAGTGAAAAGCAGCCTTCATTACACACAGAAGCCTTTATGAACTGACCATTATGTTCTTTGGACTGTTTTCCCAGTCACATTCCAATGATTTATGAATGACTCCTTTGCTGATCTTATTACCAAAGGATGGTTGGTAATATACATGGACAACTTACTAATATTATCCCCCAACCAAGACACCCAGGATGAATGAACCAAACAAGTCCTTGAATGAATGAAAACCCTCAACCTTCATCTAAAACTAGAAAAATGCGATTTCAACAAGACAGAAGTCAACTACCTGGGGATGGTAGTCAAATCTGGTACTATTGCCATGAACCCCATAAAATTAAACAGCATCACAAAGTGGCCCACCCCAAACTCTGTCAAAGAAGTCCACTCCTTCCTTGGTTTTGCTAACTTCTATAGGAAGTTCATTCCTCAATACTCTAATCTTGCTAGACCTCTAATTAACCTAACCAAGAAGATCCACCCATGGTTTTGGGACCACAACTGTAACCAGGCATTCCAAACCCTCAAAGGATTGTTTCTAGCCAAACCAGTATTAACATTCCCAGATACATCCTGGCCTTTTACCATTGTGACAGATGCCTCCCTTATAGCCTCTGAAAGTGTTTTTATGCAAGAAGACTCCAATGGTCAACTCCATCCTTATTCTTATCTATCCCAATCCTTTTCCCTGATGGAACAAAACTACAACATCTATGACTGTGAACTCTTGGCCACTATCCAGGCCCTTAAGACCTGGCAGCACTATATCCAAGGATCCCAACACCCTACCCACATACTCACAGATCACAAGAATCTCACCTATTTCTGCAAGGTGCAGAAGCTCAACCAATGACAAGCATGATGGCTGCTCAATCTCACTGACTTTGATATCCAACTCCACCATGTGTCTGGCACCCAACTGGCTATGCCAGATGCCCTTTCTCATTGCAGCAATCACAGCACTGATCCAGCAGATAATGACCAAGTCACCCTCCTCCCACCATCACTCTTTGTCAATCTCATCAACACTATGCTAACAATCCTAGTCCAGGATCACACCAAATGCAACCCATTCATCTTGGACATCCTGCAACAACTTGACTCCTCCACTCCCCCCTCCCTCTGATCCTACCTCACCTTCTTCTAGACCCTCAATGGTCTCCTTACCTACAACCACTGCCTATTCATACCTAACAACCTCTGCCCTACTATCCTCAAATGATGCCATGACCATGAATCTGCTGGTCATTCAGGCTACCAGAAAACCCTGGCCCTTGTAACTCAACACTATTGGTGGCCAGGACTTGCTACCTATGTCTGGCAATACATGTGGCACTGCATTCTCTGTCAGGCAAACAAAGCCAACACTCATCCACCATGTCCACTGCTCACTCTCATTGTGACCTTAGCCACCTGCTCCTTTCAGCAAATAAATTGCAATCTAATCATGAACCTACCCCCCTCCACCAGCTTTGATGCCCTCCTGGTCATGGTTGACCACAATCTTACAAAAAGGGTAATTCTCTGCCTGACAACCAAGAATGCCACCATGGCTGACATCACCCTCCTTTTCTTTGAATCCATATACAAACAATTTGGGCTATATGACAAAATCATATTGGATAGAGGACCTTAGTTCACCTCCAACTTCACCAAAGCACTGGGAAGACTCCTAAACTATGACCTTGCACTGTCCACCACCTACCACCCACAAACAGATGGCCAAATCAAAAGGGTAAATCAGGAAATCAAAACTTACCTCTGCATATATTATGGAAATCACCCTACCAATTGGACTGAATTTATTACCCACACAGAGTTCACCCACAACCATAAACCTCACTCAGTAACTGGGAAATCTCCCTTTTTCCTACTCCTGAGATATGAACCCAAACCACTCCCTGACATTGCACTATCCACAGATAACCCTTCTGCAGATTTATGAATTAAGCAACTCATTGAAGCAAGAAACAAAGCCCTTGCTGTGCATGACCTAGCCTGACTTAAAATGCAAGCCAGGAATACACACCCATACACACTATTCAAGAAAGGTGACAAGGTATGGCTTGAGGCCACTAACTTAAGACAACAGGTAGCAAACCCCAAATTTGCACAAAAATGAGAAGAACCCTTCCTCATCACCAACATAATTTCCCCCATCATATTTAAACTCTGCTTACCAAAAACCTGAAAAATACATCTGGTTTTCCATGCCTCATTTCTATCCTCATTCAGATCTGACAGAACTCTGTCCACCACACCTGTCCTGGAGCTAATAGGTGATGAAGAAAAATATGAAATCAAAAAGATAATATGGCATTATGGACCTTCATCCTCCCATTCCTTCCTAATCTGATGGAAGAGATATACCCCTGAGGATGACTCATGGGTCCCAAAAAGGAACCTCTTTCACACCCAACAACTCCTTCAAGACTATAAGAAATGACATCACTACTAAACTTCCCCAACATCCACCACATACTATTCACTCACCTGCAAACTCACATTCATGTCCCTCAACCAAACCCCAACCACTGAAAACATCCCCACCAACTCAAATGTCACTACCCCAATCTGGAATGAATGCTGATATGTTGTCACTATATCTTTCTTTTGCAATGGACTCTTCATCTTTGACCTATGTTGCCTCTCATAAGAAGAAGGCAGACTCTTCTTTTAATCATGCTTTTAACAATGCTCCACAATGCAGAACTCTCTTCATAGACTTACCCATATATGCCCACAGGATGCAAAATGGCTGCCATGACATCAACTATGCCCTTTAAGTTAGAGCCTTTACCCAAGACACTTATCTATCCATACCCATAAAGGCCCACCTCAATATGGGCTCACCTCTTCAGTTCCTCTACACTGCATTCCTTGCCCTCCAGTGACTACACACTGGAACCTCCTGTACCCATGATAATGCAAATGCCATGTGCACATTCCTCATTTCCATTATGAGCTCAGTTGCCATCTTTCTAGAAAACTCTCTCCTCAAGATGGCTTATCAAATGGAATTCAGGGAGTTTCTTGACAGGCTTGATGAGTACCTTCAAAACCTTGCTGCTAATGGAGTTGAGGCTCCTGTGTCCACCTCCCCATCCACATTCTCTGCACCTCTAACATTCAATGAAATGATGATCATAGAACACCTAGAGACCTACTGAACTGAAGCTCAGGGATGTGTCATTCTTCCCCCATCTCATCCCTAATATAACAAAGCCTGTTTCCAATGTCATTTCCTAGGTCATATATATGTAAACTGCCCCATATATCAATGCCCATTCTGCATGCTATGGCAATCAGGCCACTCTCAAGAATGATGCACCCTTCATTGGGCAACCATCCTACCAGTCAATCACACTACCACATGTTCTCCATCACCCTCTCCATCCACATCATCTTATGACTCATTCAACCCATCATCTCTACAACATTTCCCAGTATGACACACCAACAGGCAACAAGGATGCCCTCATCCTACCCATTTGCACCCAGTGCTATGTCAGGAACCATCCTCCCACTTCACTGCCTCACCTGCTGTCCAGGATGACATAGTTGACTATGAGGATGACATTTATGATGACATTGCATATGATAACATGACAGATTCCCCCATTTACAAATCTGCAAGCTATAGTTGGGCATAGAAGAACTTCATGCAGTCACTTGTATCCTACAAAGGGGGTACTGTTACATTTTTCCTCTCTACTATGCTTTCTCTCTACTAGTGGCCTATGTGTAGCCTAGTCACTAGGCTCAATCTCTCATCTTTCTATTCATTGGACTACAGATGCTGACTTCTTCCTTCTCACTTATATTATTACCCATGCTTCTTGTTCTGCTCTTCACATTCACACATGGCTTGATTGCCTTTGTCAGCATCCTTCATTTCCTTGTTCCATTTATGCCATAGGTTACCACATGCTCAGGGCTCTCCCACACCTGCCCTAAGTTGGGGTCTGTGCACTTACTGTGCAACTATAAAAAGCCTAGCATACAATACCATACTTTAGCTTTCATCTCCCTTATACTACTATGTACATTGAACTAGTAGCAATTGCACTGCTAAAGCCTCATACCTCAAGTGCCTCAGTCCAACTAAGGCAACTTGCCCTGTGCATAAGGGATAGCTACATGCCATACCCTTGATACTCAAACCCTTGACCCTATGCCCCTTTTGCCTTAGTTCCCCTCAAGGGCTGTGTGCTGTCTTGCCCAAGGCAACATGTAACACTGTGCACTTCTTTGTACCATATATAAGGGGTTGTGCAATGGCTGGTGTTTTCTCAGCCTAATCCACTTGTTCACCTCACCTACTCTGCCTGAAGGTGGCCTAGTAATGTTAAGCCTGCAAGTAGCAGGGTAGCTATTCACCTACTGGCCTTCACTAGTCCCTAGGGGTGAGGCATTGCCCTGGAGATAAAGCTAACCATATCCCCTTCCTCTTCTCTTTTTTGTGATGCTGTGTGCTAGCTAACTTGTAACTCAGTCAAGACAGAACTTAGTCAAGACATTATAGATGACATTCATTATCAAATCCTAAAGATAAGATAACTCATGTGACTTAAGATGATTATTGCAATTATCAAGATGATGTTATACCTGTGGAAGATATAGGCATACACTGCTGGTCAACCTTATCATATTAATGTGTTCTATTTATTAGTTGTTCCCACTTGGCCATTATGCCTTGTGAATAATCTTGTAATGCCTTTGTGAAGCTTCAGGATAGATGGCAATCTGATAGCTTTCAAAAATGGCAATCTGAAATCAGCCATATGATTACCCAAGGCTTGGACTCCTCACCCCAAGAGCCAACAATAATTATGCCATGGTAGTAGTATCTGGTATTAGGAGGTTGTGGACTAGCTGCAAGAGTGCTGGTCATACTGAAGATGCAATAGTTCTCCAAGAAGTATGAAATCACCCTTTACTTATTTCTGATTCCCTTCTGCTGTTCTAGTAATCTTTTCTCTGACATTATAGATTTAGTCTTGTAGAGAAGATGCTAGATTGCCTGATTGGTTAGGTGATGGAGTTTAGGCAGTGTAGCTTTCTGTGGTTGCAACACCACATCTCAGAAAAGACCCACCATCAACCCTTGTTGGTCCATCTCTCAGCATCCTCATTCACAAGACTTTTTTTCTTCTGAAATCAAAACCTGTTATGACATCATGTCAATACTTGTGCTACTTTGTGTTAGGCACTTGTATTATGATTCTTATGACTTGCTCTAGTGCACTGGTTGCACTTAATGATCCTAATGACTTTTCCTGGTCATGTGACTACCCCTTTCCATCATCACATTGTCACTCCTTCATGTGATCACATCTTAACCCCTCTTTCTTTATTCTCACAATCATCATGACCTTATACTGATTATCTTAGATCTCTCCACCACCTTATGGTTGAAGCATTGTGTGTGATGCATCTTCCATTCCTTTCATCTCTGCCTTACCTGATCAGTATGACATCTCATCTAGATTATCTCATCTAGATCATGACCCTGCAGAACTCTTGATGGGATCTCTGCCATGATTACCCTTCTGATCATTCACATCTTGTGATGATCTTCCATTGTATATTACTTTCTGCATTCATCCTCATTTCTAATCTTCTCAGATGAATGCCTAATCTTTTCCCCATGGACTACACCCTTTACTATAAAGCCAATAGCATTAATACCATTATACCCTAGACTCTGCCACAGCTTGATCTGTGTGCATTCCTGTAATGTATATAAAGGGGTTGTGCAAGAGCTGAATCCCCCAGCCTAGTCCACTTGTTCACATCTTCTACCCTGCCTGCAAAAATGGCCTAGTGAAGTTAAGCATGCAAGTAAAGGGGTAGCTATTTGCCTACCAGTTCTTCATTGGATCCTGTTATGAATTCATATGAATACTTGCACTATGACTGCATGCTTGCACTGCATGAGTGCATCTTATGACATCATGATTTTCCCTAATCATGTGACCTTCTCCATCCCTTCACACTTTCATGCTCTCACCTTATCACATTATCACATCTCATCACCTCTTCACTTCTTTCATGACATCACTGATTACTCTTTCATTCTGATCTCAATCACTCTTCCTTCATCTCCATCTTTCCATTCAATTGGTATGATCACTTATTGAGATTGCATCTTGATCATGACCCTGCAAGATCCTAGATGAATCTCTGCCATGATCCCTTCTCTGATCAGTCACACATTGTGATTGATCTTCCATTGTATAGTATTTCCTGCATTTATATCTGCTTTTCATTTTTCCACTCCATATGAATGCCTAACCTTTTACTCATGGACTACACCCCTTACTTTATAGCCTATAGCATTAATAGCATATACTCTAGACCCAGAGTATAGCTTGGTCTGTGCTTGTTCCTGTAACATATATAAAGGGGTTGTGCAAAGGCTGAATCCTCCAGCCTAATCCACTTGTTCAATCCTCTCCTACCCTGCCTTAACTGGTGGCCTAGTGATGATACAAGTAACAGACAGTTATTCACCTACTAAACCTTCATTGATTCTCTAGGAGTGAGATAGTCTGAAGATAAAGCTAACCCTCCTTTTCCTCCTCCTTATCAACAGTACCTTCTTACACTGTACTGAACTGCTGACTTAGGGCCAAGTGAGCCAACTCATTCACTGTCAAGATTAAAACCCAGTACTTGAAGAACAGAACACATTCATTGAAAGAAACATCATATCAGAAACCATTAAAGACCATGTGATGCAAGACCATCATCATACCATCTTAGCAGATGTTATATCTGTGGGTTATAAAGGCTACATTGCTGTTAACCCTTATCATATTAACTGTCCAGAATACAGATAAGTTATACCCTTGAGTAGCACAACACCTCTCATAGGAAGATAGTTGGGGTTTTCTGTACAGACCCACTATATATGGTGGCACCACCTTTGCTTTCAAGGATGGCAACCTGAAGAATAGCCACACAATTACCCAAGGCTCAGAATCCTCATCTCAAGAGCTGACAATGATTATGTGATGTACAATAGGTCATCATATTAGGAGGAAGACAGAATCTGGTTGCAAGAGTATCACAGTTATCAAGGACTTGCAAGAGTAGTCCTGAAGTTCATCTATGAAGATGTCCTGACTCAGTCCTCTCCTCATTCTGTCCCCCTATCCTGTTGTTCTAGCACTTCTTTATCTGACATCATAGGTTCTTGCCCCATAACTATATGTCCTGGTCACCTAACAGGTTGTTGGGTTAGTTGGCAAAGTAGCATAACTCTTTGGTTCTACAACAGATCCCTAGAAGTGAGGCATTGCCCTGAAGATAAAGCCAATCCCCTATTCTCTTCTCTCCCTCTGTTCTTTGTGGTATTGTGTGGTTGCCAACTCATGACTTGGTCAAGATAGAACATAGTTAAGGCATCATGGAAGACATTTGTTATACTTTGTGAAGATAAGCAAACTCACATGATTCAAAAGTGTTATTGCAATCTTAAAATGATGTTATACTTGTGGGCAACATAGGTGTATGCTGCCAGTTTCTCTTATCATATTAATATATGCTATTTATTAGTTGTTCCTTTTTGTGCTGCAGCCTTGGAGAAGATCCTGTGGTGCCTTTGTGAAGCCCCTGGATATGGGTGGCACCCTGACTGCTTTAAAGAATGGCAACCTAGAATTAGTCATGTGATTACCCAAGACCTGGACTCCTTGCTCCAAAGGTCAAACACAATTATGCTGTACTTATAGAATACAGTATTAGGAGGATGCAGACTAGCTGCAAGAGTGCTAGTCATACTAATGATAAAAGAGTTCATTAAGGTGTTGAAGATCACCCTTTGTTATGACATTGCAACCACACCTTGTACTTTGTGTTAGCAAGTGTGTGCATGACTACACCCTACATACTTTGTGTTAGTGCATGGGTATGACTTCTCCTAGTGCATGGGTTGCACTTAACAACTTCACAACTTCCCTGATCACATGATTACTCCATTCCCTCTTCACCTCATCACTTCATCACTATGATCACATCTCAACCCCTCTTCCTTTCTCTCATGACTATCATGACCTCTAACTGATCATTTTAGATCCTCCCACATCCTCAAGGTTTTCATACCTTTCTCATATCTGCCTTACCAATCAATCAGTATGATCTCCTATCAAGATATCAATCTTGATTATGACCCTGCAGGATCTTGATAATCTCTGCCATAATTACTCCTCCTGATCTTTCATATCTTGTGATCAATCTTCCATTTTAATAGTAAGCCCTGCATTCATCTTAGCTCTTCCATTTCTTTCTAGATGAATGCCTAACCTTTTCCTCATGAACTATTACCTTTACCTTATCTACAAATAGCATTAATAGCATATACCCTAGACCACAGGTCATAGCATGGTTTGTGCACCTTCTATTGTGGAACCGAAGAGTTATGCTACACTGCCAACTAAACCCAACAACCCAGCAGATGATCAGATTGAATGGTACAGGGCTTGACCTTGATGTCGAATATAAGGAAGGATGCTAGAACAGCAATAGAGAATGTAGATAAAGGAAAGGACTGCATATCAAGGAAACTTCTATAACCAGAAACTCCAGGACTACTCTTGCAAGTCCTTAATAGCAATCATACTCTTGCAATGATGCTCTGTCTTCCTCCTAATACCTAACCCCTAACGGAAAAGGCATAATCATGTTCATACCATGGGATAAGGATTCGGATACTTGGGTAATCATGTGACTATTAATCAGGTTGTTATCCTTGAAAATGAAGATGGTGTCACCATAGATCCTTGAGTCTGTTCAATAACCCCAAAGGATGTTTCAATGAGAAATGCAGTGCTACTTGTGGCTTAAATATCTATATAGTCCTTGGTATGAAATATGATAAGATTCTTCAGCAGTGAGAGCTTCTTAGGATCGCAGATATAATATCAGGAACGTTACGATGAGATTCCAGCCATGTGGATTTGATCATTTAAAGGTTTAGTAATACTTCCAAAAAATGTCTTCCATTCTACTTGGTACTGGGTTCTGTACTTTGTCAGGGAATGAGCTTGCTCATATGCCAATAAGTTAGTGGTTCAGTGGTACAAGGAACTGGTACAATGGTATGATGGAGGGGAGGATAAAGGTTAGCTTTATCTCCAGATGTCTCACTCCTAAGGTCTTAGTTAAGAGAGGCTAGGTGAATAACATCCTTTACTTGAACTGTTGTCACTAGGCCACCTTGGTAGGCAGGGTAGGATGTGAGGAAACAAGTGGATTAGGCTGGGAGAACAGCCAACTCATAATCCCACTACTTATATATTACAGGGATGTGCACAGACCAAGTTGTGACTAGAGGTCTAGAATATAATGGGATTAATGCTATTGGTATGTAGGGTAAAGGGTATAGTCCATGAGTAAAAGATTAGGCATCTCTTCTAAAGAATGAAACAAAGCAGAGATGAAATGTAGGATCTAAGATATAGGGGAAGATCGATCATCAAGATGTGAATGATCAGGAAGGGGATCATGGCAGAGATCCATCTAGGATCTTGCAGAGTTCATGAGATCATACCAATTAAAGGGTAAAGGTGGAAATGAAGAAGGGAAGGTAATCAAGATAAGAGATTGATCAGTGAGGTCATGATGAGTGAAGGGAGAGAATGTAAGATGTGAAGATGTGACAGGGTGAAGACATGAAGATGTGAAAGGGACAAGGAAGGTCATGTGATCAGGGAATGAGATAATCATGGTACTCATGCATGCAAGCAAGCAGTCATAGTACCGTAGTTGTGCAGTATCATACACAAATTTGTAACACCTTCTTGTACCATATATAAGAGGTTGTGCAAGGGCTAGTGTCCCCCCAGCCAAATCCACTTGTTCACCTCTTCTACTCTGCCTGAAAAGGTGGCCTAGTGATGTTAAGCTAGACAAGTAACAAGGTAGCTATTTGCCCACCTGGTCTTTGGACTGCCTGGGAGTGAGGCATTGTCTGGATACAGTCTTATCATCCTTCTCTACCTCTCTTTATCTCTGTGTGATCATGCAAGCTCAAGACATAGTCAAGATGAGTCACAGTCAAGACAACTTGAAGCCAATGTTCTTTGTAAAGACTCAACCTCTATTTGTAAAGGTCACTAACTTGATGGAAAACCCTACATGATGCAAAATGTTATCACAATGCTTTGTGGATGTTATACCTGCAGACATCATAGGCATATGCTGCCAGTTGTTCTTATCATATCTAATGTTCTATTTATAGTTGTTTCTCCTTGCCTGCAGGCTTAGAGATGATCCTGTTGGGATGCTGTGTGGATTGCCCCAGGATGGGGTGGCACTCCTGATTAGCTTTCAAGGGTGGTAATCTGGAGATAACCATGTGATTACTCAAAACCCAGACTTCTCACTCCAAGGGTTGACCATGATTATGCCAGCTTCTTAGATTCTGGTATTAGAAGAATGCATACCAGCTGTAATAGTGCTAGGTGGTACTGGTAATGCAAGAGTTCATCAAGATGTTAATGATCACCCTTTCCTCACTCTCAACTCCCCCTCACTGTTCTAGCATTTCTTCTATCTGTGATATTCTCTAGAATTCTGTAGGTGATGCCAGATTGCCTGATGGATGTTACATTTTTACTATGTTTTCTCTTTTTCCTCTTCTACTGCATATACTTAGACAAGCACTACTAGACCTCCAACAAGTAGATGCTACCCCATCTACTTGAAACCACTATGCATATTCATTTGGCATCTGTCTCTCACAATGCTGACATGTACCTTCATTTCCCCATTCATCATAGCAGTGCTTCACCTTCTGCTCTTCCAATCCATGCATCACATGACTCCTTGAGTTAGTGTCTTCTTTCCTTTATCATCTGCTCTGTATTAGCCATATGTTACCTCATCCTTGGGCCACTCCCACACCAGCCCTAAAGGCATGGTCTGTGCTCTAACCGAGTCTTATATATACCTGCAACCCATAGCCATAATACTTAGCTTTCATCTCCCTTGTACTTGCTATACACTGTATTCCAAGCAATATAGTTGCTTAATCCCTTCGCACCACCTTGTGTCTTTTACCACTCAATATACTTAGGTGCCTCAGTAGCAACTAAGGTGACTTGTCAAGTACCAGGCTACACTATGCCTTTCATACTCTCCCCTTTGACCTATGCTTACATCTTAGTCCCACAAGGGCTACATATTGTCTTGCCCAAGGCAGTGTGTAACAAAAGACAAAAGCTAACCTACACATCTAGTCCTAACTAGTATGCACCCACATCCACAATGTCCAACCCTCAGCATCCCACTGTAAATCTGTGATGGTCACCACAAACCTTCCATGCCCTTAATCACCCCCATTCTTCCAAAGAAGAAGAAGAGTCCCCTTTAGATCCCAAATCGAATCAAGACATCACTCCATTGAACCTGGCAGCTGACCAATTAGCAACTCAGCTCAGCCATGCTCTCAGTGCTCAAGCTTCTATTCCATGAAGCCCAATACCCCTGTCCCCACCAACTCTCCCTCAAACTCTCCCATTCCCTACCATTAACACCTCTTCAGTTGCACCAAGGATGTCTACCACCAAGCCTGTTAAACTCAGACTGGGAATTCTTGAAGCCTTCAATGGCAACTATAGAAAAGCCATTCCCTGGCTTAATACCATTATGTTCTACCTTATAGTAAACAAGGAAGTATACAACACCTCCACAAAGAAAATAGCCTTTGCCCTCTCATTTATGACCAAAGGTTCCACTGCAACATGGGCAAAAAACTTCCACATCAAGGCCTTCAACCCAGTGACAGGTACTATAGATATGAGTACCTACACTAACTTCCTAAAAGCATTTAGGGAAGCTTATCAAAACCAACAAGTCATGGCTGATGCCATCTCTTGATTGGCCACCACCTGAATAATCTACAACTCCAAAAAGAAGGAGTACAACCCCTCGATCCATGAATACAATGCCCTATTTGCCACCAGAAAATCTGAGGCAGAGATCACTGAGAATCACATGCTGATTAGTTACTATGCAGCTGCCATCCCCATTTCAATAATGAGAAGAATTTACAAAATGGAGAAAGTCCCCACCACCATAGAGGAGTGGCAAACCAGAGCTGCTGCCTTTATCTCACAGAACAAAAGGGCTAACTACATTGCCCAACAATCAGTTAACCCCTGACAGCTCCACATCTTCCAACCAACAACCACCCAAACCAAAGACCCCAACACAATGGAGGTCAATGCCATCAGAGTAGGAAAACTAACCTCTGAAGAAAGAAAGAGATGCCAAAATCTCAAGCTTTGCTTCTGATGCTAACAACCTGGTCACCTCAGCTCCCTATGCCCAAAGTTCAAGGATGCTACCTCCCCTCCATGAATGAAGAAGACTTGTGTGGTATCCTCCAGCATCCCCAGGCTAAAGGAAATCAGTGACAGTAGAGATGAAGATGAGGGGACAGCAGAAGTGAGAAGGGTATAGGGTTTTTAAAATGGGAACAGCCTATGATGCAAGTCTCTCCCTACCACATGTATACTAGTGTAACCAAGCAATCAAATTCCCTCTTCATCCTTGTCGAGTTACTGGTATCTCCATCACAAAGCATCCACTCAAAGGCCCTCATTGACAGTGGGGCCAAAATCAATTGCATCAACTGACATTTTGTCAGAAGAAACCATCTGCCCTTAAAAAGGCTAGAAAGACCCATATGCATCAGCAACATTGACTCATCCTCCAACAAACAAGGACTGGCAAAGTTCTACTCAGAATTCTACATCAACATTGGGGGGCTACTCCAAAAGACCAAGTTCACCATCATCCACTGCAGGAATAACAATGTGATCCTAGAAAACCCATGGCTATGGGACATAAACCCTAAGATAAACTAGAAAATGAAGGTCATCTGAATCCCTGTGGCCACTGACCAATCCCCCCTATACTATCAATGCTTTGCCACACAGCTCTCACTCTCCACATTCAAACAGGTAAACATGACCAAAGAACAAACCCCACACCTGTTCAACTACCTACATTGCTGATCCCTTGAAAATGAACTCAAGCACACAATACTAAAAAGCAAAACAATCAACCATGTAATGAAACAAGGGCAATGATTCATAGTTTACACCACCACATCTACCAAACTTGCAATCAATGCCCTCAGGAATAAACCTAAGGTCACTCTCCCAGAAGCCTACCAACAATATCAGAACATATTCTTTGAACCCTTGTTGCAGAACCAAAGAGTTCTGTCTACACTGCCAACACAACCAATCAACCCAGTGAATGATCAGAGATCTTGGTACAGGGCTTAACCATAATGTTGGAATAAGAAATGATGCTAGAACAGCGGGGGTCTTCAGATAAAGAAAAGGACAGCATGTTAGGGGAATCTTCTATAATCAGGAACTCCAGGACTACTCTTGCAAGTCCTTAATAGCAATCATACTCTTGCAATGATGCTCTGTCTTTCTCCTAATACTTAAGACCTAACATCAAAGGCATAATCATATTCAGCTCTTAGAATGAGGATTTTGAGCCTTGGGTGATTGCATAGCTATTACCAGGTTGCTATCCTTGAGAATGAAGGTGGTGTCACTGTAAATATGTGGGTTTATATGAATACCCCAACATATGTTCCAACTAGGATCGTAATGTCACTAGTGGCTTAAATATCTATAGTCCATAGAATATTAATATGATAAGATCCACATGGCAATGATAGCCTCTCGGAATTGCTGATATAACATCAGTATCTGTTATGATAGGAGATACATTACATAATCTTTAATAGTTTCTGGTTTGGTGATTTTTTCAAGGAATGTCTTCTGTACTTTAAGATCTGGGTTCTGACTTGATGAGGTACAAGCTTGCTCATAGGGCCTGATGTTGGCTGTTTGATGGTACAAGAATACAATGGAATGATAAGAGGGTAGAAGTAGGGATTGGCTTTATCTTCAAACAACCTCACTCCTAGGCACTCAATGAAGAGCAGGTAGGTGAATAGCATCTTTTACTTGAGACATCACTAGGCCACCTTAGTAGGCAGGGTAGGAGAGGTACAAACAAGTGGATTAGGCTAGGGGAACAGCCCTTGTCATAACCCCTCTATATATATGATACATGATGATGCACAGACCAAGCTATGACTAGGGGTCTAGAGTATAAGGGATTAATGCTATAGGCTACTATAATAGAAGGGAAGAGTCTATGAGGAAAACATTTGTTACGAACTTTGCATTGAACTTGTATGATTTCTTCCTTTTCTTTTATCTTATCTTATCTTTCAGCATCACATGACTAGGTCATGTGACTTGTCACCTGATTGATCACATGATCAATCTAGACCAATGATGTCATAATGATGTCTATGCCTGCAGGCAACCTCATGTTGAGGTCCAGGCCCTTATCTTTCATTTCCATCTCATAAGAGACTTCTTTTCAT
>JBBPJS010000342.1:0-18128 GCA_038088835.1 Singerocomus rubriflavus
TGTTACCTCTCCTACCCTGCCCTTAGTGGTGGCCTAGTGAAGTTAAGACTAAGTAAAGGACAGCTATTTGCCTACCGGTCCTTCATTGGATCCCTAGGAGTGAGGCATGTCTGAAGATAAAGCTAACTCTTATCCTCCCTTCTCATCATACCATCATATCAGTCCCTTATACCACTGAACCACCAATGTATTGGCCTATGAGCAAGCTCATTCCTCGACATAGTACAGAACCCAGTACCAAGTAGAACGGAAGATATTCTTTGGAAATATCAATATATCAAGAAACCATTAAAGCATCATGTAATGTAACCCTCTATTGTACCAGTTACTAATGTTATACCTGCAATCCTGAGAGGCTACCATTGCTGTGTGGATCTTATCTTATTATTAGGAATGACTACCGATAACTTAAGCCACTAGTGACACCGTGTTCTAGCTGGAACATATGTTGGGGTTTACTAAACAGACCCATGTATCTATGGTGACACTGCCTTCATTCTCAAGGATGACAACCTGAAAATAGTTATGCAATTACCCAAGAGCTGGAACCCTCGCCCCAAGGCTCACACACGATTATGCTAGTATCATAGGATATTAGTACTAGGAGGAAGATAAAGCATCGTTGCAAGAGTATGATTGCTAACAAGGACTTGCAAGAGTAGTTCTGGTGTTCCTTATGAAGATAGTTCGACTCAGTCCTCTCCTTACCTCGTTTCCCTTTCCCTGCTGTCCAGCACTCTCTTCATTCAGATATTATCTCATATGGATTCATTGTTTGACCCCTGGTCATCTGCCGGGTTGGTTAGGTTGTGGTTGGGTAGACAGAACTCTTCAGTTCTGCAACAATTGGCAAGGTCATGATGATGTGAAAGGAAGAGATGGTGATGATGTGAAAATATGACAGGGTGAAAGGTATGAAGGTGTGAAGGGAATGAGGGAGGTCATATGATCAGGGAAATGTCATAAGTGAGTACTTGTACAATGCATGCATGCAGTCATTGTACTAAGTATCATACACAATTCATAACAAATTCCCTCCTGCTGTTTAGCACTCATCCTTCCCAACTAGAAGGTTAAGCCCTGTATAGAAGATGCCAGGTCACCCAATGGGTTAAGAAAAGTATTATGGCTGATAGGATGTGTTATAAATGCTGGTTTGGACTTACACTTTTTCACTTTTCTTTTATCTTATCTTATCTAACATCATCACATGACTAGGTCACATGATCAATCACATGATTGGTCTAGATCTATGATGTCATCAATGATGTCATGCCTATAGGAAACCTCATGTTGAGGTCCAGGCTTTTCTAGAACCTTCTATCTTTAATCTCCACTTCATGAGAAGGTTCTTTTCATTTCCATCTCTTCTTTTCATTTCCACTTGCTTCTCTTCCATTTGATGTCCTCATGGTGTGCTTCCTTTTCACACCTTATCTATGACATCACTTGATCCATGCATACTTTTTTGTAGTATATAAAGAAACCATTTTTGACTGTCATTCCTCAGCCTAATCCATTTGGTTACTCATCACAACTAGTGAAGTGAGACCACAAGGGTTACTCTCTATTACCATTCTACCTTCTTCATACTATCAAACCATTTCACTCAAGGGTTATACCAAGATTATTATCAGTTCATTCTTCTGTTTTTGTTAGTTTCTGTTATGAATTGTGTATGATACTTAATACTATGACTGCATGCATGTGTTGCATGAGTACTTCTTCATGACTAATCCCTAATCATGTGACCTCCCTCATTCCCTTCACACCTTCACACTTTCACCCTGTCATGCATTCACATCATCATAATCCTCTCCCTTCACATCATCATGACTTCACTGATCATCTTCCATTCCTGATCATCTTCTCTTTCTCATCTCTGCCCTTACCTTCTGATTGGTATGATTACACATCAAGATTGCATCTCAATCATGAACCCTGCAAGATTCTAGATGGATCTCTGCCATGATCTCCTCTCTGATCAGTCACATCTTGTGATCGATCTTCCATTCTACTTTATACCCTGCATTCATATCTGCTTTTGTTGTGGAACTGAAGAGTTCTGTCTACTCTGCCAACAAACCTAACCAACCCAACAGATGACCAGGGAACAATATGATGAATCCTTGAGATATGAGGTCCAGATAAAAAGAATGCTAAACAGCAGGAAGGGGGAATGGAATGAGGAAAGGACTGAGTCAGAACATCTTCAGATATGAACTCCAGGACTACTCTTGCAACTTCTTAATAACACTAGTGCTCTTGCAACTAGGTTCTGGCTTCCTCCTAATACTAATACCCTATAGTACTAGCATAATCATATACAAGCCTTGGGGCAAGGATTCTGGCTCTTGGGTAATTGTGTGGCTGATTCCAAGTTGCCATCCTTAAGAACAAGGCATTGTCAACATAGATATGGGAGTCTGTATGATAACCTCCACATATGTTCCAATGAGAGATGTGATGCTACTCATGGCTTAAATATCTGTAAATGATAGTTCTTAATATGATAAGACCTGCACAGCAACGATAGCCTCTCAAGGTCACAGGTATAACATTAGTACTCAATATGATGGAGAGTACATTATGTGATCTTTGATATTTCTGATATGGTTCTGGATACAATGAATGTCTTCCATTCTTCTCTGTTACTGGGATCTGTATAAGTGCTTGAATGAGCTTGCTAGCTGGCCATAAGTTTGGTGGTACAGTAATGCTAGGACAGTATGATGGAATGATGGGAAGGGGAGTGAAGGGGTTAGCTTTATCTCCAGATGTGCCTCACTCCTAGGGATTCAATGAAGGACTGGTAGGTGAATAGCTGTCCTTTACTTGAGTTAACTTCACTAGACCACCTTGTAAAGGCAGGGTAGGAGAGGTAACAAATGGATTAGGCTGGGGAAACAGCCTGTACTCATAACCCCTTATATATGTTACAGGAATTGTGCATAGACTGAGCTGTGATGAGGATCTAGGGTATATGCTATTAATGCTATAGGCTACTAGGGTAAAGGGTAAAGTCCTGCAGGCAAAGGTTAGGCATTTCATATATCAGAATGGAAGAAGCAGATATGAGAATGCAGGAAGTAATGTAAATGGAAGATTGATCACAAGATGTGAAAGATCTGGAAGGGGGATTGTGGCAGAGATCCATCTAGGATCTTGCAGGGTTCATGATCAAGATGTAATCTCAATGTATAATCATACCAATCAAAAGGTAAGGGTGAAGATGAGAAAGGGGGGGTGATCAGAAATGGAAGATGATTGGTGAAGTCATGACAATGTGAAAAAAGAGGGTTGTGATGATGTGAAGAAAGAGGGTTGTGATGATGTGAATGCATGACAGGGTGAAAGCATGAAGGTGTAAAGGAAATGAGGGAGGTTACATGATCAGGAATTAGTCATAAAGAAGTACTTGTGCAATGCATGTGTGCAGTCATAGTACTAAGTATCATACACAATTCATAACACTTCCCCCATCTCTAGGATGGATTCCAGACATTCAAAGATTAGGGAGAATTGTGTATTGAATCGTGTGTGTTATGAGAAGAACAATCAACATCCAATAAAGAACTGTCAATCATTCAGTTGTAAAGAGTGGTGGGAGGGCATGGGCAATCAAGGTAATCATTGATGGAATGCAGTGCTTGAGGGCAAACTCAAGAATAAATATTCAAGACATTCCAGTTACTTTTGAGACCCAAATCCATACTGGTTGTGAATGAAATGAGAGTTCCATGTATGGCTGGAAAGGAAAGGCAACTAGAATTCCATATGTTTCAATAGAAAGTGTGTGACAAAAAATGAGGAAGGGTTTTGAGGATCTTTTTGCCAAAACCTATAAAACCAAGAGGAAGGACTAAATAGTTTTCATGTCATGTTTAGGACTTTTCTGTGAAGGGCAAAAGAATAGAGTTCAATGCAGAATCTCAAAGAGGAGGGCAATAAGACTTTTTGTTTGATGGAAAGAAATCAGATGAGAAAATGATAAAGTTGAGTGATCTGCCAACTCATGGAATCAGGGGGACAAGGAGCCTTTTACAGACTTGCTTAGATCCAAGACACTTTAGAGTCTTATCCAGGACTAAAGCACTTTATAGTCTTACTAAGGACTTTGATATACTTCATCGCAAATAACTGTGGTATTCCCAAATAGCATCATTATTGATTCCATAAATAATTCCATAGTTTAAAGTCTTTGGCTAGACAATGCATTGCTTTAAGGTCTCTAGCTAGATCGGGGGATTCAAATGATATCTTGAACTTGAAGAACTTGTTTGAATACTTCGACTTGTTCTTGATATATCTTCAATAGCAGCTTTCTCTATATTCCAGGGAGTAGATTTTCAGGGTTACTACTTCTCTTAAGGCTTCACCAAGTTACTGGGTACTACTTCCTTTTAAGCTTCACCTATTGGATCGAGGAGAAAAAGGATGAGATGGTTCTTGCAAAGTGCAGGGATGCAGGGTACTTTTTCTTTTCTTGACTTTACTTGACTTTTTGGATAGAGCCTCACTTCTCCATAGAGATGAATAACTTCTTCCTATTATCTTGTGCAGTCTTGAAAATACTTTTTCCTTAATGCTTAAATGAGAGAGAGGGTGGGGATTTCTGGATTGATGATCTAGGAGAAAATCCAAACACCTAGGATGATTTGAGTGGTAACAGAGGATACTACTGGATACTGATCTTGCCAACTTGATTAGATGGTAGTTTATAGTCTTTCCAGACTCTAGGCAGTTTATCAATATGCTGATCTAGATAGTTTTAAATCATTTCAGATTGTACCATAGTTTATAGTCATTGCAGACTACATAGAAAGCTTTTGAAGTTATCTCTGCAATTGGTTTTTCTGAAAAAATATGTTTATCCTTATGTCTGAGCTGAGAGAGCTTTTTCTTCTTTTATACTTTTGTATGTTTCTTTTGTTCTTTTGATCTTTTGTATATTCTTTTCTATTTTTCAGAAAGGACACAGCAAGAGTAAAAAAGGAAAACATAATGAGAAGCAGTTTTCAATCTTGAATAATTGAAAGCCTTGATAGTCAATGAGACTTCAGTTGTGATGAAAGAACATCTTGGACTATAATCTTATTCTTGATCTAGAATATTTTCTAAAAGAAAAGAGAAATAAACCTTTTGAATTCTTGTTTAGGATTGAATGAGTTTCTGTTCATCTCTGTCAAGTCTGTGTCCTCTGTGTTGAAGTCCAACTGGAGTTGCGAAGTTCTGAAGGGGTCAGCAGCAGGGGTGGACTGAAAGTCCTAATGGAGGAATGGAGTGATAGGGGAACTCAATGAGGACATCAGTGTAGGACTTGTGTGTCATGCCCTTGTATAGGTCTGTGTCCTCAAATTTTGGAGGACATAAGAGTAGAGATCTGAAGCGGAGGTGGAGTAGGAGGTGTAAGAGTTAAGAGGGGATCGAACAAGGACAGGAGGAGTGACTTAGTTGATATTCATACTAAGGAAACATACAGGAGGTGCATTTCTTAAGTACAAGTGAAGTAAGATACAAGGTACAAGGTGAAACAATGTAGCATGTGGAAATGTCAAGTGACCATATGGTCATGTCAAAAACATATGGAGGTATCAAAGAATGATGGAACAAAGGAAGGATAGTGACAATGACACTGATAATAATAGACAGAGACATACAAAGGATATAAATAGTAGGTCTAACACTTTTGAGGGCTGGTGCAAGCAGGGGAATGAACTCCGGGGTAGAAGCTCTGAAGGATAGGAGCCTCAAAGGATAGGAGGCATAGAAGGGATGAGGGGTGACAGAGGTGGTCAGAGATGGGCAGAGGAGGGGCAATAGGGGTCAAATGAATGGATATGACAATCTCAGGAACCATGATGTTTAATGACTGTGTCAAATGTTGACTGTGTTTCTGTTTTGCAGTTAGAACTAATGATTGTTGAGTAAACAACCACCAGAAAGTCTTTAATGTCTCTTCAAGACAATTGCAAAGCTTGATGCATTGAGTCTTTCAGTAGGGGCCTCACTTTCTTGCGAATAAATAACTGGTGCCCTGAACCATATACCTTGCTTGCAATCTCCCAGTTTTACAACAAGGCAGATTGTTGAAACTTATTTCATGACTTGAGTTCAAAGTTGGGGAGTGAACAGTTTCTGAATATATTCAGATTCTAACAATTATCTTGTTATGACCACCGGAAAAGTTTAACAATGTTTCAGTCATGTCTTCTTCTTGATCTGATCCTTTTTTCCATTGAAGGCCTCACTGTTTCTTCAACAAATAGTCTTGTGACCTCACTTTATTGAAACCGAATAACCGTTTGCCAAATGATTAGACCATAAGGACCTTGAAGAAAACTTTCATGTTTAGAGACTGTGCAAATTGTCTATGATAGTTTCTGTACTTGTCCAGGTACTGGGGTTAGACATTTTTAAATCATGTCTAGAATTGAATAAGTTTCTGATCATTTCAGGATCTTTACAGAGTTATGGAGACAATGAAATAGTTTAATGTCGTGTTGGACACCTCTTGACTTTGACAACTTAATGCCTTGGCCTTGAGTTGCATGTTTGAGTTCTGTGCACATTGAATGTTAACTAGAAAAGGAAAACTCTGAAGAACTTCAAAATAGATTTCTTCATCACAACTTGACTTATTCATACTAACAGGGCACCTAGGCTTCTGATATCTTCATCCACAATATTTCAGAGCTATGGTTCATGATTCCATCTGGAGTCCTATTTCAACCTGAACTTTCTGTAGGTGTTTCACAGTCAGATATCTTTGGCTTCGACTAACTGGGCATATGGCTTCATTGTATCTTGAGTCTGAAAAATTCTTGGAACTTCTTCATACATCTTTTCTAGTCCTTGCTTGTGATGAGTTTTATGTTGTACTCAGAACAGAGCTGTAAAAGAAAACAAGGAGAGTCAGATAGGAGATGTCAACAGTGGGGAAATGTCACTGAGGGAGTTTCAGGAACAGAAAGGGATAGATGCAGTTGAAGAGAATCTTGAAGAGATACGATTATTAACCATCTTGTTACCAGAACTTCTTCTTGAGCAGTGACTTCGTAAAGAGACTTGATATTACCACAGAATTAAGTAACCATTCTTTTTAGTTCATTAGCTGAGCTTCATTGAAAGATCCTGTGGATGAATGCTTGATGTGTCTTGATTGTAAGTGTACTAAAGAAAGAGTTCTTGAGTGGCAATGCAAGCAGTTCTTGAACAAAAGTTTAGTATGGCATGCAATTTGGTCTTAATAATCTGACCATCTCGAAGGACATGTTTGATGCCTGTTAAGGTTTTGTAGACTCTATTGACCAACCTCTAATTGATTCTATCTTCTTTGTCTTTAAAAACACAAAGTTTCACTTTGTCTTGTGCAAAACGAATCTTCAGATTGGACTTCTTTCAGAGCTTGCTTTCATGATTCCACCTAGGTCTGTACTCTATAACCCTAGGCTTCAGCAAGGTGTTTCAGTTTGATACCAATCTTCTAATAAGCTTCTTCAAACAAAGGAGTGACTTTGGTTTGCAAAAAAGGTCTTTAACGTAGGAATGATTATTGAACAAGTGTCACAAGAAAATTGTTGAAAGGTATGCAGAAAAAAGATTGTAACATTGAAGTACTTGTAGTGGGACATGCTCTAGATTTCCGTAATTGTGGTGATCAGAGCAAAGGGCTCAACAGTCAGTATTCTTATGGCTCTGCAGCTGCACTATTGTATGACATCACAAGTGTCAACATGAATCCAGTTTTGGGTGCAAAGATGTATGTAGGTATAATTTGTTGTTTCATAGGAAATCATTAGGAAGGTTCTTAGATAAGGGATGTGGCCTCTTCTGGTCGCAGGCCAGTAAGCAGCCTAATCCAAGTGTTATGGAACCAAAGAGTTCCATCTACCATGCCAACAAACCTAACCAACCTGGCAGACAACCAGAGAATGATACAATGAATCCTATGAGATACTAGGTCTGAATAAGAAGAGTGCTGGACAGCAGGGAAGGGAAACAGATATGAGGGAGAGGACTGAGTCAGACTATCTTCATATATGAGCTCCAGAACTACTCTTGCAAGTCCTTGATAACCAATGAACTATTGCATTGTGGTTCTGTCTTCCTCCTAATACTAATATTCTATGGTACTAGCATAATCGTGTTTGGCTCTTGAGACAAGGGTTCCAAGCCTTGGGTAATCGTGTAGCTATTTCCAGGTTGCTATTCTTGAGAATGAAGGTGGTGTCACTGTAGATGCATGGGTTTATATGATAACCTCAATATATGTTTCAATGAGGAGTGCTGTGTCACTCGTGGCTTAAATATCTGTAAATGTTCCTATAATATGATAAGACCTGCATGGCAATGATAGCCTCTCAAGGTTGCAGGTATAACATCAGTAGTTGGTATGATGAAAACTACGTCATGTGATTTTTAGTACTTTTCCGGTATGAAGGTTCTTTTAATAAATGTGTTCCGTTCTTCTCTATACTGGGTTCTGTATGAGCAGTTGAACAAGTTGGCTCACTGGCCTGACATTGGTGGTTCAGTGGTGCAAGGTACAATGATTGATGGTATAATAAGGAGGAAGTAAGGGGTTAGCTTTATCTTCAGACTGCCTCACTCCTAGGGACTCAATGAAGAGCCAGTAGGTGAATAGCTGTCCTTTACTTAGTCTTAACTTCACTAGGCCACCTTAGAAAGGCAGGGTAGGAGAGATAATAAGTGGATTAGGCTGGGGAAACAGCCTGTACTCATAATCTCTTATATACATTACAGAAATTGTGCACAGACCAAGCTATGATGAGGATCTAGGGTATATGCTATTAATGCTATAGGCTACTAGGGTAAAGGGTAAAGTCCTGCAGGCAAAGGTTAGACATCTCATATATTAGAATGAAAGAAGCAGATATGAGAATGCAGGGAGTAATGTAAATGAAAGATTGATCACAAGATGTGAAAGATCTGGAAGGGAGATTGTGGTAGAGATCCATCTAGGATCTTGCAGGGTTCATAATTGAGATGCATTCTTGATGTATGATTGTACTGATTGGAAGGAACGATGGAAGTGAGGAAGGTGAGGTTATCAGAATGGAAGAGTGATTGGTGATGTTATGATAGTGTGAAGGAAGAGAATGTGAGATGTGAAGACATGATAGGGTGAAAGCATGAAGGTGTTGTGAAACCAAAGAGTTCTGTCTACTCTGCCAATAAACCTAACCAACCTAGCAGACAACCAGGAAATGAATGATGAATCCGTATGAGATAATATCTAAAAGAAGAGAGTGCTAGACAGCAGGGAATGAGAAATTCAGAATAAAGGAGAGGACCAAGTTGGAATGTCTTTATAGATGAACTCCAGGACTACTCTTGCAAGTCCTTGATAACCATCATACTCTTGCAACAAGGTTCTGTCTTCCTCCTAACACTATAACCTAACATGTGTAGCATAATCATGTTTGGCTCTTGGGGTGAGGGTTCTGAGCCTTAGGTAATCACATGGCTATTTACCAGGTTGCCATCCTTAAGAATGAAGGCAGTGTCACCATAGATACATGGGTATATTTTATAACCCCAACATATGTTTCAATGAGGAGCACTATGTTACTCATGGCTTAAATATCTGTAGAGTTCATGGTACAAAATATGATAAGATCCTTCAGCAGTGAGAGTTTCTTAGAATTGTAGGTATAATATTGGGAACATTATGATGATGGTTCCAGTCATATGGTCTTTAATGGTTTCTGAGTATGATGGTACTTCCAATAAATGTCTTTCATTCTTCTTTCTTACTGGGATCTGTATGAGTGCTTGAATGAGCTTGCTAGCTTGGCCATAGTTTGGTGGTATAGTGATGCTAGGATTGGTAAATGATGGTATGATGAGAGGGAGGAGTAAAGGGGTTAGCTTTATCTCCAGACTGCCTCACTCCTAGGGACTCAATGAAGAGCCAGTAGGTGAATAGCTGTCCTTTACTTGAGTTTACTTCACTAGGCCACCTTATGAAGGCAGGATAGGAGAGGTAACAAGTGGATTAGGCTGGGGGAACAGCCTGTACTTATAACCCCTTATATACATTACAGGATAGTGCACAGACCATGCTATACACTAGGGTCTAGGGTATATGTGATTAATGCTATTGGATAGTAGGATAAAGGGTATAGTCCATAAGTGAAAGATTAGGCAGACTCATCTATCAGAATGGAAGAAGTGGAGATGAGAATGCAGGGTTTAATATACTGTGGAAGATTGATCACAAGATGTAAAAGATCAAGGAAGGGATCATGGCAGAGATCCATATAGGATCTTGCAGGGTTCATAATCGAGATGCAATCTCGATAGTGATCGTACCAATCAGAGGGTAAGAATGGAGATAAAGAAAGGAAAGGTGATCAGGAATGGAAGATGACCAGCAAGGTCATGACAATGTAAAAGAAAGAGAGTGTGATAATGTGAAAACATGACAGGGTAAAGGCATGAAGATGTGAAGGGAACAAGAGAGGTCATATGATTAGGGAAAGTCATAATTGAGTACTCATGCAATGCATGTGTGCAGTCATAGTACTAAGTATCATACACAATTCGTAACAGAAGGTGTGAAGAGGACAAGGGAGGTCATATGATCAGAGATGAGTCATGAGAAGTACTCATGCATGCAGACAAGCAGACAAGCAGTCATTATACTAAGTATCATACATAATTCATAACAACCTGCAACCTCGAGAGGCTATCATTGCTATGCAGGTCTTATCATATTACAGAAACATTTACAAATATTTAAGCCACTAGTAGCACCATGTCTCTCATTGGAACATACATGGAGGTTATTGTACATACTCCTATATCTACAGTGACAACACATTGTTCTTAAGGATGGCAACCTGGAATCAGCCATGCAATTACCCAAGGCTTGGAACCCTTGCCCCAAGAGCTGAACATAATTATGCTAGTATCATAGAGTATTAGTATTAGGAGGAAGCTAGAACCTCATTGCAATAGTACAATGGTTATCAAAAACTTGCAAGAGTAGTTCTGAAGATCACACCTAGAAGATAGTCTGACTCAGTGTTACGAATTGTGTATGATACTTGCACAATATGACAGTACAATAACTGCTTGCTTGCATGCATGAGTACTATTCATGACTCATCCCTGATCACGTGACCACTCTCATTCCCTTCACATTGTCATGCCTTCACACCTTCACGTTGATTACAATCATGATTCACCTTTTCACCTTCTTCACGAACTCACACTGATTATCTTCCATTCTGATCTCAATCCCTTTCCTTAATCTCTGCCTTTACCATCCAATCAGTATGATCACCAATCAAGATTGTATCTCAATCATGAACCCTGCAAGATCCTAGATGGATCTCTGCCACAATCTCTCTTCCTGATCATCACATCTTGTGATCGCTCATCCCCTCAACCCTAGTCCCTGCAGTTCATCTCCACTTCATTCCATTCTTTAAAAGAACTGCCTAATGTTTGCCTCATGGACTCTTTCCTTTTATCTTACTAGCCTATAGCATTAATCCCATATACCCTAGACCCTAGTGTACAGCTTGGTCTGTGCCCTTTCCTGTAACATATAAGTAGTGGAGTTATAAGTAGGGCTGTTCCCCCAGCCTAATCCACTTGTTTCCTCATATCCTACCCTGCCTAGTAAGGTGGCCTAGTAACAATGGTCAAAAAAAGGATGTTATTTGCCTAGCCCTCTTTATTGAGCCCTAGGAGTGAGACATCTGGAGATAAAGCCAATCCTTCCTCCTCCCCTTTTATTGATCCATTGTATCCTTGTATCACTGAACTGCCAACATAAGGCCCACAAGCAAGCTTGTACCATGTTAAATCAGAACCCAGATCTTGAAGTACAGAAGACATTCCTTGGAAGATTACCAAACCACTAAACGATCAAACCTATATGATGGAACCATCATTGTAACATTCCAGATGTTATACCTGCAGGTCATAGAAGCTACTGTTGCTGCTGACCCTTATCATATTTGTATCATGGACTATACAGATATTTAAGCCACTAGTGACATCATGTCCTAGTTGGAACATACGTTGGGGTTATAGTACATACCCACATATCTACAGTGATACCACCTTCGTTCTTAAGAATGGCAACCTGGTAACAGCCACGCGATTACCCAAGGCTCAGAACCCTTGCCCCAAGAGCCAAACACGATTATACTAGTACCATAGGGTATTAGTATTAGGAGGAAGCCAGAACCCTAGTGCAATAGTCTAGCAGTTATCAAGGACTTGCAAGAGTAGTCCTGGAGATTATCTACAAAGACATCCTGACTCAGTCCTCTCCTTTATCCCATTCCCCCATTCCTGCTGTCCAGCATTCTACACCTCTGGATATTATCTCATACAAATTCATCATTAGACCCCTGGTCATCTGCTGGGTTGGTTAGGTTGTGGTTGGGTAGACAGAACTCTTTGGTTCTGCAACACTCAGTCCTTTCCCTCATATCCATTTCCCTTCCCTGCTGTCCAGCACTCTTCTTATCTGGACCTAGTATCTCATAGGATTCATCATATTGTTCCCTGGTCATCCACCAGGTTGGTTAGGTTTGTTGGCATGGTAGACAGAACTCTTTGGTTCCACAACAGTTTCATATTACTTGAATTAGGCTGTTTACCTTGCCTGGTCTATCAATCCAGTGTCTGCACCCACTCTAAACTACCAAGCTTTGGTTCTCAGATCCCCCTTGCCTTTTTATAATGATTCAACATTTGACATTGACTCAAATGATTATTTTGCACAGCAAACCAGTTGAGACCTATTAAACAGATACCCTGACCTATTAAACCATCACCTTCCATCTCCACCTCCACTTCAGTATCTTAGAAGGGCAACCTCAGAAATTGAGGATTACCTTAGAAACAAAGAAGATCTGCACCCTACAGATAAAGAACAAATCCATTGCCTCTGTTTGGAGGAACCTTCTGATCACCATGCCTGGATTCACTGGGCACAAAGAACACAGTTTAGGCAAGCAGCATTTATGTTTTTTTTTTTCAAAAAAGAGGAAGCACAATTAACAGATACAGTTATTGATCTTGAGATCCAGCTGTCTGCAGTCAAGGCCTTGAAAAAGAGGAAAAACAGACTCAGACACAGAATTGTGACATTAAAGGTGAAAAAATGTTACCCTTCTAGAAAGTCATATCAGCTTCATAACCATAATGTATCAAAGATCAAGTAAGCCTTGAAAGATAGGCTTAGGAGATCTTCTTGCAATACAACACATTATCCTTTTTTCAATTCTAAGACTTTGAGGGATATAACCAAGAAGACTTTGATTCCACTCCTACCCCAACACAAGAGTTAGAACAATCCATTTATCAAGACCCTCTACCTCCTCCAGCTATGTCCACCAAACAACAGCTTGTTAATATCCTAGCACAGCTCACCACCATTACAGCAAACATGAACTTGACAAACACACAAAAAGATATTATGAAAAAGATTACTGATCCTGGAAACTGGGATGGTAAAAGAGATTCATTCAAATTGTGGATGACTAAAATAGATCTTTGGCAAAGCATGCAATCATGGAGCAGTGACAAACTATGCATCATAGCCATATTATCAAGACTCAAAGGGAACAAGATGCAACTCTTTGCACATCTCAAGTTAGAAGAATATGAGATGTTGGAAAAGAAGCCAAGGCTAGACAAAGATGGCAAACCCATCCTAGGAATTAAATACAGGGATCTAGCTTGGCCCATAATGACAGGGTTAAAGTTATTTCCAAATAGACACCCTTGCCCATGAACAGCTATCCAAATTGAAATGGCTTTCACAAGGAGGAAGGAATAGGTTTGAATGGTTAAGTAGATTTAAACTCTTGGCTAAGAAAGCTGAAATATCAGATGATCATGCCCTTACCCTATTAAAATGCTTGGTGGATCATCCTATTTATCATCAAGTGAATCTACAAGATTCCAAAGTGTCCTACCCTGAGTTCATCAAACTCATAAAGAAAATAGGATTAGCTTTTGAAAAAGAGAAAAAAGAATGGAACAGCCTTTCCACTTTTCATCCTCCTACCAATCTGCCTAGATCCACCTTTAATTTGGGGTCTTATTCACTGTTTACACCCCATCTTTACAATCCAGCTGCATGGCCTCCTACAGTCAATCCAAAGTTTACCACAGTAAGTACCCAACCTGGAAGGGGTGCTCCTATGGACATTGGGGCTCAACAGACATGCCCAGTTATGAATAGAGACACATTACAATTCCCATCTAAAAACCTAATCAACCCAAATGTACAATGCTATAATTGCAATGAATTGGATCACATTGCAAGAAATTGCAGATTACCTAGTGATTCCCTGTTCACCAACAAGGCATGTACAATCAATGGGTTGAATATGTTTCTCTGCAAGAATATGTGCACAATTATATGGTTAGCATCAAATTCTCACAATAGGCTGATGAAAATGGCTGGCATGCAGCCCAACTTTATGATATGAGAGACTTGGTTGCCATGGCAGCTCAAGCAGTGTTTTCTCCACAAATAATGGCTTCACATGTGCAGTATGTAACAGAAGAAGCCAAAGCATATTGGAGAGATAGAATTGCCTCAGAGCAAAAAGCCAAACAAGCTAAGAACATTTCTTTAAATTAAATATGACCAAGGTTAATAGGGGTAACTTTGGTTGAAGGACTATTGTTTTGCCAAATTTCACTGTAAACACTAATGTATATTTAAACTTTAATAGTTCTGAATTGGACTTGGCAATCAAATGTGCATTCATTATTTCCTTAAAGGCATCTTCTATAAGCATGGCACTGGAAACAAAAAATAGTGTGCTTAATTTCTTTGTAAGGTCAGTTCATATTGCATCACTAAATTATAAACCCCCTACAGAAAAAAGTAAAACACTCACTCATCATGAAAAGTTTAACATCCCATACAATATCAACTTCTTATATCAAGGGCAAGACTGACTAGTGGTATTAAAGGCATTACTTGACTCAGGAGCCTGCAACACATTCATAGACACAAGAGTAGTACAACAATACAATCTAGAAAAGAAACTGTTAGCCCAACCTTTAGAGGCTATCAATACTGATGGGTCCATTAACACACAAGGCACTCTGCGACACTATGTTACTATTGCAGTGACCTTACAAGAACACACTAAAATGCTAAATGCATTAGTTTCCACCTTAGGAACCCACCAACTAATTGTTGGATGTGATTGGTTATCACAACACAATCCAGATATTGACTGGGTTAACAAGACAATATCCTTCCCTCAGTGCCCTCCTCACTGTCAACAATATCAATTCCTTACTGCTGACATTTGCACCATCTCCATCAAAGAAGAACAAGAGTTGAAGAAAGCAGTACCAGCTGCATATCATGATTTCCTTGACATCTTCTCCAAAACTGAATCTACTTATATGCCAGAATAAAAACCTTGGAATCATGGCATAGATCTCAAACCTGACTTCATTCCAAAAAAGGGACATGTCATTCCTCTTTCAGAAATGGAACAAGAAGAAGTCCATACCTTCTTACAAAAAGAACTAAAGAAGGGATATATCAGACCTTTTAAATCATCTCAAATAGCACCAGTATTTTTTATCCCCAAAAAAAACAGCAAGAAACAGATGGTTATGAATTACAGATATCTCAATGAAGGAACTGTGAAGAATGCATATCCATTACCTTTAATTTCCACTCTCATAGATTGGTTGAAAGGAGCCAATATACTTACCATGCTAGACCTTCAATGGGGATATAATAATGTTCACATCAAAGAAGGAAATGAATGAAAAGGTGCCTTTGTAACCTCAGAAGGATTCTACAAACCATTGGTTATGTATTTTGGCATGACTAATTCACCAGCCACCTTTCAACAAATGATGAACAACATCTACAACAACATGTGGATCTGTGTTCTCATCTACCTAGATGATGTAAACATTTTCACCAAAAATAAAACCAAAGAACAATATAAAGCCATCATTCAAGAAGTATTACAAAGACTCAGAGACAATTACCTTTATGCAAAACCCTCTAAATGTCATTTCTCTCAGTCAAAAGTTGACTTCTTGGGTATGGTCATTTCAAAAGAAAGTGTAGAAATGCAGCAAAGCAAAGTGCAAGCCATTTTGGACTGGCCTGTACCTTGATGTTTTAAAGATGTACAGTCCTTTCTAGGATTATGCAATTACTATCAATGATTCATCAACAACTTTGCTAAGATTTCAAAACTGTTACAACTAAGTCCTAGGCAGGGCCCTAGCCATAGAACCTTAAGTACCTCCTGTTATGACATCACCACCATGCCTTGTACTTTGTGTTAGCAAATGCATGCATGACTCTCTCATCATACTCTGTGTTAGCGATGAGCATGATTATGTGACCTGTGGGTCACATGACTTCCCTTTCCCTGATCATGTGACCACTCCATTCCTTCACATATTACGCCTTCACCCATCACATGTATCACATCTTCATCCTCTTCACCTCTTCACAACATTCACGACCTTACACTGATCATCTTAGATTTCTCCACACCTCATGGTTGTTGCATGCCTGCAATGCATCTTCCATTCCTTCATCTCCACCTTTCCCAATCAGTATGATATCTCATCTAGATTATCTGATCTAGATCATAACCCTGCAGAACCCTTGATGGGATTTCTGCCATGATCCTTCCTTTGATCTTTCACATCTTGTGATCGATCTTCCATTATATAGTAAGCACTGCAGTCTCATGTCCACTTCTTCCATTCTTGATGCATGAGGCTGCCTAACCTTTAACTCATGAACTATTACCTTTTACATTAAGAGCCAGTAGCATTAATATCATATACTCTAGATAGTAAGTCATAGCTTGGTCTGTGCACTCTCCTGTATCATATATAAGGGGTTGTGCAAGGGCTGTTATCCCTCAGCCAAATCCACTTGTTCACCTCTCTCACTCTGCCTGTAAAGGTGGCCTGATGATGTTTAAGCTATAACAAGTAAAGAGGTAGCTATTCACCTGCCCAGTCTTCGGACTGCCCAGGAGTGAGGCATTGCCTGGATGTGGTCCACTATCCTTCTCTTCTCTTTCCTCTACTATGTGGTCATGCAAGCTCGAGACCTGGTCAAGACGATGTCATGGTCAAGACAACTCAAAGCCCATGTTCTTTGAAGTATCACCCATCTTTATGAGAGCACTAACCCAATGTAGTAAACCCACGTGATGCAAGGTCTTATCGCAAGAACCTACGGATGTTATACCTGCGGGTTGCATAGGCATACATTGCCAGCTTCCCTTATCATATTAACAAGATATTATTTATTAGTTGTTTCTCCTTGCCTGTGGGCTTGGAGAAGACCTCATTGGGATGCTGTGTGTAATGCCCTGAGGTGGGGTGGCACTCCTGACCAGCTTGCAAGGTTGGCAACCTGGAGATAGCCACATGATCACTCAAGACCCAGACTCCTCACCCCAAGGGTCAACTATGATTATGCTGCATTCTTAGGTTGCAGTATTAGGAGGAAGTGTGCATGGTGCAAGAGTCCGTTGCAGTACTGGCAATGCAATAGTTTGCCAAGGAGTATGAAGATCATCCTCTCCTCATTCCTAATTCCCTCTCTGCTGTTCTAGCATTCTCTCTTCTGGACGTTCTCAAGGATTCAGTCGTTAATGCCAGATCGCCCGACAGATTATGGTGATGAAAAATAGGCAGGGTTGTGTATAGTGTTTCTCTGGTCGCTCAACACCTCCTAGTAGGTACTGGTGATGCAGGACAAAGGGAGGCCTTCTAAAGAATGGTTAAGGCCTATCTTGAGTGAAAGGCTAACTGAAGAGGTCAGCCTGGAATGAAGGAATGAATCTGCTTAGCAGGATTCTACAAGAAACTTTCTCTCAGGTAGATAAGGTGATTGTTGAGACAATCAAGGAATGAAGGATGATGAGAGGTGGTGAGGGCAGTACAGCTGCCAACAAGAAGGAGATACAATGTGTTGGGATTACACAAGGGAGCTTGGGACAAGTACCATAGATAGAAGGTACATGTAAAGGTAGAACAAAGCTAGAGTACTAGCTGTGAGGTGCTTGGGTATATATATGTGAGGGAATGGTGGACAGACCATACTATAGGGT